>VWYE01000743.1:78191-119877 GCA_013398995.1 Alaudala cheleensis | reverse complement strand
AAAAAAACCAAAATAATTTTGCAGCTGCATCTGGGTGCACTGGAAGAGGAGAGATGGTATGGCCAAGGTCCCATCGGAAGGGAGGTGCAGGGAATGAGCCACAAAATTAACACAGCACGGATCGTTTTGGCAATGAAGTCTAGGAGGGAAAATTTTTGAGAGATGATGTTAAAGAGTAAGGGTGGGAATTAACTAACGCCTGGGGGTAAAAAGGACATGGAGAAAGCGGAGTCACGGCTGACTGAGAGGTTACAAACTCAGGTCAGGAAAAGGACAGCGGGTGTGAGCCAGGAGCAGGAGAGGGGCAGGGACAAAGCAGGGACTGAGGGGCTGGGGAGAACCAGTGGGATTTGGGGCCCAGCTGAATGGAGAACAAGGCATTCAACGAAGGAAGTAGAAAAGATGATTAAGATATAAATCAGGATCCTTTGGGGATCTGAGCAAGAAGTAAAACAAAGAGAAGTCAATTCAAGGAAGTAAAGAAATGTGGGAGACACAGAACAGAGTGGGGCAGCCTGCAACTGCTCCACACCAGAGCACGCCACAGAAGCCTCACAGAAACACATTGAAAATTATAATGCATTAATTTTATTTCATATTAAGCTGAGAAAGGATTACCAATATTTCTCAGTTTCATTTTACAAATTTACCCCCACACCCCGAAATATCCTAAACGCACAGAGAACAGAACCTGAAGAGCTTTCACTTTGTGCAAGGCTCCTGTTTTAAGGGTGTGCTGGATGAGACCAAGCAGAGGAAGGTGGATTACTGAGGATGGTTCTGCTCAGGTCTCCTGCTCTCCATCCCTGCACGAGTCTGTGTTAATGTGTGACACATCTGGATCACTGACAGGAACGTCACTGGTAATGGAAAGCTCAGGGAATGATCTCTCCAGAACTCAGCTGTGAGCAGAGCTGGGGTGTGGAACTTTGCCTCACGTTCCTGAGGCGGGTGGGAAGAAAGGTACCCACCAAACACTTAGATTTTGTGCTGAGTACTTTCATCAGAGTTTCAATTTGAGTAATAGATTAAAATGAAAGCACAAACACAGCCATAAAATTTAATGCATCATACATTTGCTGTAGATTTTGGAAAGTATGAAATGCTTTCCATTTCATACTTCACAAGCCCATTGTGCAAAGCCCAGTGTAGGCACTGCAGAAAGCAAATTCTGGAACAGAGTTGTGGCAAGGAGGTTAAGGAAACAGACTGGAGGAAGCTTGAGGGTCCCTCATACCTAAAATGTTTGTTTTAGCATGATTAAGACAAGCTTGCAGCAATAAAATCAGTGATCCTGTGGTGAACTAATGAGGAGAAGTGTGAGGAGATCTGACTAATAAAAAACGGAAATTGCATGCTGTGTGAAAAGCAGTTATCACTTCCAGATTGTGCAGGCTCTACCTTTCTATTTATTAGTAGAATACATTAGTATACCACCACTACAAAAAGCTGCCGTTTTTTCCTCTGTAATCCTCCTCTGCACGAAAGGAAGGTTGAATTTCAGCCTAGGCCTGAGTCCACCCTTGTTTTCCATCCATCACATTGCTACAGACAAGGTGATTTATAAGCAGATTCCCACAGAGGAAACAGAAGAAATGGCTATAAAAATCTGCCTTCCTCCTCATTTAACCCAGACCCGTTTGTGGCTCTCTTGGCAGGTGCCTGCGCTCAGAAACAGGCATGGCTGTGTAATTAATGTGAGTTATTTATTTAACACTCTAAGTTTATCAGAACAAATAGGTGTAAACAATACTATCTCTTTTGTTATTTACCAGTTGTAATATATGACCTGAAATAATTAGTGATCTTTTTACTGTATGAATTGCTATAAAATCATGTGTGCTCGGAATGGGTATACAGAGATTGTATCACCTCTGCCGGTAAAGGCGGAGGTGCAGATTTGCAATCGAAAGGACGGGTGGATCCGAGGGAGATGGATATCGGCCCAAGGTGATGGCGAGAACGATGGGACACTTAACAACACTTAACACCGATATGGGCCTTATCAGTGTCCTTGGACACTGCATCAGAATGGCAAGTTCTCGCAAACCTAACCAAGTTTACATCACTGCCCGGAAAGCTGTCCAGCGGACCAGCTGTGCTGGAAGAAGACGACACGAATATGCAAAAGAAGATGGAAAAAGAAATGAGTGTTGCAACTGGAAGTCCAGCCGGGAAAGCTGTATAAAAACTGGCTCTGCTGAAGCGGACTTTGTGAACTGTGAGGGGTACGGTGTGATAGAGGCCGTGTCTGCAGTTCACCCAGTGCCAATCCCGGGCTCAGCGCTGCCTTTTGTCAGTGGCATTCTGGTATTTTGTCTTGCTATTCCATAATAAATTATTTCAGTAATTTATTATCGGCTGTTCATTTATAACACCAGTCATTTCCTCAAGGAGGGAAGTCTTTAGCTGACAATGTACCTAAATGCAATCATCTTTGTGAATTTTACGTTACAGTATCTAGAGAGCACTGGGAAACTGAGGCACATTAACGATCATTATTCAGATGGGTATTGGTGATGTTGCTGTTGTAGGTGCCTGTGGGGCACTGGCCGGGGTCACACAGCTTTGGTACATGAATAGCAGATCATCCCTTAGCAGCACTTGCCGCTCTCAGGTGACATTTCCCTGGGCAGACTCCACGCTCCGCTCTGGAGCCCACCGTGCCGAGCCCTCAGCGTGTCTGGCCCTCAGCGCACCGCCGAGACTGGCACATGCTGGACTACTGCATTCCCATTGGCCCGTCGTTCCCGCCCTGCGCGACAATTGGTCCGTTGTTCCCGCCCTGCACGATGATTGGTCCATTGTTCCCGCCCTGCGAGACAATTGGTCTGTCGTTCCCGCCCTGTGCAGTCATTGGCACACTCCGTCGCCTCAGGGAAGGTTCGGCACTTGGGCTCTGAGGGAATCAAAGATGGCGGTGGCGCTGTGAGGGGAGCAAAGATGGTGGCGGTGATGTGAGGGAAGCAAAGATGGCAGCAGCAGTGTGAGGGAACCAAAGACAGCAGCGGTGCTGTGAGGGAAGGAAAGACGACGGTGACGATGTGAGGGAAGCAAAGGTGGTGGCAGCCCCGTGAGGGAAGCAAAGATGGCCATGGCGCTGTGAGGGAAGAAAGATGGTTGCGGCCTTATGAGGGAAACAAAGATGGTGGTGGCGCTGTGAGGGAAGCAAAGATGGTAGTGGCAGTGTGAGAGAAACAGAGATGGTGGCGGCATTGTGAGGGAAGCAAAGATGGCGGTGGCACTGTGAGGGGAGCAAAGACGATGGTGGCGCTGTGAAGGAAGTAAAGATGGCCATGGCACTGTGAGGGAAGAAAGATGGTGGCGGCCCCATGAGGGAAGCAAAGGTGGTGGCAGCCCCGTGAGGGAAGCAAAGATGGCCATGGCGCTGTGAGGGAAGAAAGATGGTGGCGGCCCCATGAGGGAAGCAAAGATGGTGGCGGCACCGTGAGGGAAGCAAAGACGGCAGTGGCGTTGTGAGGTAAACAAAGATGGCGGTGGCGCGGTGAGGGAAGCAAAGATGGCGGCAGCACTGTGAGGGGACCGTGTTGAACATGGGAGGGAGCAGCAACACTGCGCTCACCCTGAGCTCCCCTGAGCCTGCCCTGCTCCCGCAGCCCTACAGCCCAGTGCAGATTGCCCTACATAGCCATGGCTTCCCCTCCGGATTTTCTCTACAAGCGCCTTCGTTTTCAGCCTGTGTCCTGCTTCAGAGAGAGGCGTGCCAGCTCCCACAGCCACNGGGAAGCAAAGATGGCGGTGGCACCGTGAGGGAAGCAAAAATGGTGGCGGTGATGTGAGGGAACCAAAGATAGCAGCGGTGCTGTGAGGGAAGGAAAGACGACGGTGACGATGTGAGGGAAGCAAAGGTGGTGGCGGCACCGTGAGGGAAGCAAAGACGGCAGTGGCGTTGTGAGGTAAACAAAGATGGCGGTGGCGCGGTGAGGGAAGCAAAGATGGCGGCAGCACTGTGAGGGGACCGTGTTGAACATGGGAGGGAGCAGCAACACTGCGCTCACCCTGAGCTCCCCTGAGCCTGCCCTGCTCCCGCAGCCCTACAGCCCAGTGCAGATTGCCCTACATAGCCATGGCTTCCCCTCCGGATTTTCTCTACAAGCGCCTTCGTTTTCAGCCTGTGTCCTGCTTCCGAGCGAGGCGTGCCAGCACCCACAGCCACCAAGCTGTCACAAAAAGTGAATGAGCCGTGAGGAGTGATGCTCCCCTTCAGGTAAATAAATATTCTATGTGTCCCCTGCAGTCTGATACACCAAAAAGTAACAGGGTTGTAATAACACAAGATACCTTGCAGTACTTAAAAGCTGACTAATTAAAACTATCTCAGCAGTCATACTGTATTTCCAATATCATGCAACATGTTTATTGCTTCTACTTCAGACTGCAATACTGGGTGAATTTTAAAAATATATTTATTTAAACATAACCATGGACGCAGAAAATTTACACATTCTGCACTTCTAATGAGTTCCTCAGCTAATTGCACTCTCAACCCATCATAATTTCTGTGTGTCCCCTTCTGCAGCCTGAATTCCTGAGTAAAATATTATAAAAACTGACTAAGTTTAAGGACTATATGAAAAAAAGAGTAAAATCCATGTATGGTAAATTGAGTAGTGGAGACATGACCTTGCCCATAGGAGTGTAACTCTCCCAGTGTTCTCTTCCAGAGTTTCTGGAAGTAAATGAGCTTTTTTCACAGAATCCCTGTAGTGGAGGACACTGAGAGTGGGACTCTGGGCTCAGGCTCCAGGTTTGCTCTGCCTGGGCTCCTGGGGAGCTGAGTGTGGGGAGCCATCTGTGCTCTCCTGCAGGCAGGAGCTCCAGAGCTCACAGCTGCACAATGGAGAGCAGCAGATTTTGTTTTTGCAGGTGAACTTGCCAGTCTCAAGGACAAAGGAATTGTCTGGTCATCACTGATGCTGTGTGCCCTTCCCATGCTTTTCTAGGTGCTAGGCAATGAAAAGAGGAGAAACAACCGAGACCTGTAGTTGAAGGGAGAGAGAGAAATTCCTCTTCTGATCTGTCTTTTATTTTCTCCTTTTTTTTGTTTTTGTTTTTTTTTTTTTTTTAATGTAAGTTGCCTTACCCTAGCACAGTGTTATAGTGTTTGTGCTGCAAAAGTTCCAGAAAACTATCCAAATTTAGAGGAAAAACTACTTAATGATTGCTTGGAAACACAAAACCCCTCAACAATACAAACCATCCTGCAAGTGTAGCACCTGTGTGTTTGTCAGCCATCTTCAGTGCTTCATTTTACATGTTTGCTGTAGATCTTGCACAAGGAAATGTAAAAGCTGTGCTGGAGTATGAGCTGTTGTATTTAGAACATTATTTAGTGACATTTCATTACTAGAAGAAAATTATCCCCCTCTCAAAACCTCACTTGTTAGAAAGGAACACAATTAGTGGATGTTTATGCAGGGGTTCTGAAGTACATGACAAAGATTTTATCCCTTAAGTATGAATTGCCTCCATGTAATCTGAATATGTTTCTGGGAAGGTTTTAATTGCACACTGATAACAGGGAGTCTTTGTGGTGACACTCGTTCATTGGATCATGATCAAAAAGCAAAGGAGTTGAATTATGTAGAGACCAACTTCCTCCTTGCTGTATTCCCTCTGCTGCTTTCAGGGCAATTATGATGCATTTCTGCATTCCAGAATTTAGGGGAAAGAAGATGGGGGAGGGAAACAAAATCCTTTGGTAGTTTTGACTCACAAGAAATGAGTTTTTATTCACAGAGCAGGCTGGCTCCATTACTATTCAGAAAGCAAACAATACCCAGCTCAGCAGCTGGAATGAAGCGGGGGTGCTGGATCCGTGCAGAGGGATGTGGGGTCATGTGTGTCTGAACTGGCCTTGCTGATTATTATTTTCAGCTTTGTGATTGTGGTTCAGTAGCTGAAGTCAAGGTGCATGGCTACCCAAGGACTTGGAGACCCCACTAATGGCCTACAGAGCATTGGTGAACCTGAGTGACTTAAATTTTGTCTTCTTTTTGAGGCTTCTGAACTGTGGGAGATAAGCTGATCTGTTATTTCAGATCGATGGTGAGATACTAAAAAAGCCATTGTTAGGCTGGCAGCTTTGTAAATGGCAGTGGGAATTGTTAACCCGATTCTCCTGCCTGTGCTGGTAGAAACTGGTGCAGGTGCTGAATGCTACTGGATGTCTTGTGGCCTTGGGAATGCAATTGTTGACAGTTCCTTTGACCTATAAATTTACCATGTTCTTAGAGATAAAGTTTTTTTCTAAGTTCATTTCATTCTTGAGCCTGTTTCACCCACCCTTGGTCTGATCTATTGTTCTCCAGGTTCAGAATTTGTTTTAAGCAGCATTACATCCCCGAGCAGGAGGCAGGAGTGGGCAGGGGACCTTTTCCTTAAAGCCGGGGATCCCTGCAGCAGGCGCCGGCCCTGGTCAGTGAGGAGTCACATCTTTGGCTCGTTTGTAGCAGAGCCCCCAGGCTGTCAGGCACTGAGCACCCTTTCATCCTCTTGTGACTTCAAAGTGCTGCTCGGGACTGGGCAGAGAGAGGCTTTGAGTTAGATCCCTAATTGGAGCAGATCTATTAGGCTGCCCTGCCTCGTCTTTTCAAAGCGTGTTGTGTAAAACTCTACAGCAAACGGACGTGTTCAGGTGGAGCACGGGCTCGTGGAATTACTGCAGCTCTTTTTAGCTATCCATAAATGCACCTTCCTGGAATTTCATTTGAGAGCTAAATCAAACACTGCCTCATCTCCTGTTACACATAGTTCAAAAATGTTCAAAGTTCTCAAAGCATCGGAAGTGAATGGTTTTATTAAAAGTTTGCCTTAGTGTTTTTGACATGGCCTGCAGATTTCATCCTCTTTATCCAGAGGAGCTGAGAAAATTCTGATCAAAATGGCAGCACCATGTCCTGGGCAGAAGGTTCTGCTCTGAAAAGGAATGTTTGCACCTTTACACTGAACCACTTCCTTCTCAAAACCTCAATCCGTGTCCATTAAGGATTACAAAGTTCCATGTAGCAAAACATAAAGCTTTTGTTGTTGTTTTTACCAGAGGTGTTGTTTTTCCCTTAGAGGCTTTGCAGATCTCTGTGAGACTCCAAGTTCCCTCTGAAAGCTGGAGCTATTTCATGGGGGTTGCTAAGGTGATTTGGTGGGAAGGAAATGCACTGGTAATTTGCTGTTAAGTTGTTTACAGGAGAATATGAATAAAATTTTACTGCCTGAGCAAGGCAAGTGTCTGTGTTTGAGAGTTTTCCAGAAAGGCTTCACTAGAGAAGAAAATAACTGTACAAATGCCCAATACGTTGTTCCCAAGGATGACAAAATGTGATGTCTGCAGGGTAGAGACAGGAACATCTCGTCACCTTTTCATCATTTCAACCAGAATGTTAAACATTTCCATTTTGCTCCCTTTTCTTTGATTTTTAAATGTATTTCTATATGTGAATGGTTTGTCAGGTGTTTACTGGGGAATATTTGGTGTTCCAAAGTCGATGTTACACTGAGTCATCATAAATAGCTTTAAAGCTATGAACAAGCCCTGCTGCCCCCATGCAGCTTTCCTCCCAGGAAAACAAGAAAGCACAATAAGCCTTTGGTGGGGGAGAAAATCCTTCTTGACTCCAGAGATCAGGGCTGCCTCATTCCTCGGGTATGGTAATTCCCTGTGGGGTACCAGCATGCGCTCAGCATCCTGCCTTTTCCAGTGCTCAGTCTCTCGTGTTTAGAAGGAAATAAAGTTTTGGCTGATGGGGGAGAAGGTTTGAAGAACAAATAGTCTTAAAGCCTAGAGCCAGTGCCAGGGATGTGTAAATTCTAGAGGGGAGCTGTGGCAGGGAGAGACTTTGCCACTGTGCCATCTCGATTTTACCTGGACTCTTCATGTCCTTCTGTAGAACTATTATTTCAGGACGATGAGGTGTGGTTCTTCAGCTGGGCTTTCTGCCCTGCAAAAGATACAGCTGATGTACCTGTGTAGATCTGCAAAGAAACTGCTGGAGAATTGTGGCTGAATTTGTCACATGTTTAAGGACATGGAGAGGTGGCTGGAGCTGGGGGTTTGCAGCCCTGCTCTGACTTGTTAAAGCCAATGGGACTGGTCATTGAGTGGGCTCAGTCTGGGCTCTCACCATGGGCTGTGATCACAGAGCTTGGCTTTGTAACACAGTGATGGGTTTTACTAACCCACCACACCTGACTCCAAGTAAAAACACTCCAAATAAACACCATGAAATATTTACTGCCTTCTGCACAGCAAGTCTGAGCCATCTGAGAACCTGTCAGAATTCAGACATTGCTGAATCTCCCGAGTCTGCCCTGCATTTACCATATCTGCAGTCTCTGTAATTAAAATACATTCCCAAATCTTAGGATTTCTGTTTCCTTTCCTATTCCTTTCTGTTTCCTTTCATATTCTCTTAGTTTGTCTTGCTCTATTACTCTTAGTTTTAATACAACTTTGAAAGACAAAAGCATTCCCAAGTCTAAGCCTTGACTTTCTGGACATGAGATTGATTTCCCCAATGTTCTGGGTACAATGGTGATCTTTAGAGTTTTAACAAAGAGGTGAAGAAAGAGAAAAATAACTCAGTACTTTTCTGGTGAGGAATGTAAATACTGTGAGTTTGCAGGTGAGATATTAATAAATCCTTTACTGAAGCACAAATATTCCAGTTTGTATCTTTTTGTGCAAATCCTTACCAAGGAGAGGTGCAAAGAGGGCAGGGGAGGATTTTACAGCTTCTTCAGGTTCTTTATAATTACTAAAAATTTCCTTTTTGTTCTTCCAAGCAGAAGAAGCTGTTGGTTTTGTTTTTCTTTTTCCAGTGTAAATACACACATCTTGCACTGTGTGAGTTTCTGTAGCTGTTGTAGGAGCATGCCTGGTGAGAGGGAAGCTGCTTTAGGCAACTGCTGTGGCAGTGGGACTCTAGAGCAGAGAGGGATGGCTTTGGAAAATGACTGGCATTTGTGTAAATACAAAACTCGAATTTCTTCACTGAACAAAAGTCCTCCCGAGAAAAGCTTCTTCCAAATTTTAGGCATTTGAATGAAATACAATCTAAAAATTCAAATGTTGCTTGGCAAGTTCCATTTGTATTCTGCAGAGAGCTCGCGCTAGCTCTCTTCATACATGCAGGTCTCATTCTGAAGGTAATTTAGCTTTTTTCTCACATAGTAACTAAAAAAGCAGCAATTAACTCCATCTGTTTTCACCAGAAAAGGCAACATAAATGAGATTTCAAAGGTGCCAAAATGAGACTGAGAGGAGGTTTCCATTGGTTTTACCTGATTCCAGGACACTGCTGCTCCAGTCTTGCCAAAGATATCACTGGAAATGATTTATTGATAAAAATAGTCCTGTCTTGCATGTATTATTCCAAGGACATGCCATTTCCTGGCACTGCTCTGAATTTGAATTATAAAGAGCAGCACAAAGACAAAGCTGATGGAAAACAAGTTCCTCTAAGAACAGCAATTCCTCATCTCCCGCCCATTGACTTTGGAGGTTGTGTTTTTGTTTGTTTGTTGGCTTTAAGGATGAATTAATGTGCTTTCTTGTTCCGAATGAAGAGAGTTTGGCTGTGGTGCAGCATACAGCAGAAGCAGAGTGTGGTGGGGTGTGGTAAGGGCAGGCAGCGAGCGCTGCCCAGGGCAGCCCCGGTCCTTGTGCAGGAGCTCCCGACAGGGGCCCCGGGGGGACAGGAGGGAACACAGCGTCAGCTCCTTCAGGGGCAGAAACCCTTCCCTTCCCTCCTTCCAGGTACTGAAACTTGTACTGACATTGTAATGAGATCACACTGTTCTGTGCCAATGGAACAACACCCCAGTCCTGTCCTTCGAGTGATTGAAACATCATCATTTTCACAGGCTGCTGTTTCAGATATCACTTTTCATTCTGATTTTTGTGTGATGATATGCTGTTAAAAGAAATTATGTGAATAATATAAGAATAACAAGCTAAGTGAGCAGGACACTTTGACTTACCATAGAGAAATCCAAAATGCCAATGTAATTTTCTTTTTCAGATTCACATATTAAAAACCTTTCTCTTAAGACACCTTGATTAAATCAAATTAGGAAGGTTATTAAAACTGTCAGATATCTTGAGAAGATGCTCTATATCATATTCTTGCTGAGAATTCTTAAACATTCTATTGATATCATAAAATCATGTTCACCCTTTTTGATATAATCAGAAATTTGTGTATCAGTCAGACATTAGTAAATGGTGCTCAACAATACATTCAGACTGTTCAGAATCCTGCAGGGCTCATCCTCCTTATGCAGGACAGTAAATACTGTTGTAAAAGCACAGAGTAATGCAGAAATTCCAGCTGCACGCTGGAGGAATTGGGGTTAAGAAGTAGATATGGGGGAGTTTTCTGTCTCCTGATGCACTTGGGTAGCTGAAGCAGAAGCAGATGAATGGAGCCAGCTCTCAGGTGCTCTCAGTTCTGTTCGTGTGTTAGTGCAATGTGAAAGCCGTGTGGAGATGCACACTGGAATTTCTGAACGATGGGGGTTACCATGGATACACTGAAGCCACCAGATTGATGTGAATGCAAAGCTCTGATTTCTCTCTGGCTGCACGAGGGTTTGTTCTGATAAGAAACTTGTGCTGCCGCTGTTCCTCCTCCCCTCCCACTTGTCAGGACAGCAGCACAACTCCTGGATGCTGCGTGTGATGCTGAGGGACAATTCTGATCATGCTGCTCTGTATCTGCTGCCCGTGGTTGGGATTCTCACACACCAGGGACACTTCACCTAAATGTTATTTCAAATGAACGATAGAACTAAGTCATTTTGGGTGCTGCAAATTCCTAATGTAGTGAGAACCCCCCTTGTTTTCAGACTGTGAGTATACACGAGTGTGCCTGTCCTTCCACTGCAGGGGGAGAGGTGTATGTCGTGGGAAAAAAGTCTCTGTAGAGTAGATAATGGGGATAGAAATGAGATAGAGGGGGAAATACCAAAAACCTTGTTGAGTTCATGGCTGGTGTGTTTTTCTTGAGAGTGGGAGTCCCAAAGGGGCTTGACAGGAGGAAATACTTCTTTGGAATGTGCAGAGAATTGGTATTGTGGGCAAAAGGACTTCCGAAGCTTTGTGGGAAGAGGATTTGGTCTCTGAACTCCTGCTGTAGTTCTGAAAACGTGTCCTGTCCTCACGGCTTGCCTTGTTTTGTGTAAGCTGCAGTGCCGAGGAAGGGTGAGAAAGGCTCCCATATCCTCCCGTCCTTCTGTTCCCTGTTCAGCAGTTGAATTCCTTGAGAGCAGAATCTCCATGAGCATGTGTCCGAAGCTGGAGCAAACGGAAGGTGTGCGGGGACCGCGGCTGACAGCTCCCGGCACCCGGCGGCTCCCGGTCCCGGGCGGCTCCCGGCTCCAGGCGGCTCCCGGCACAGACGGGGCTGCCCCGGCCGGAGTTCTGCCTTTGCCGTCGGTGACGGCATCGCTGGGAGCAGCCGCATGGCCGGATTTTGTGATGCCCCTGGCGCATGGAGCTCTGTGTCCTCTAACAGATCATTTACATTTCACGGGGCAACCAGCTCTTGGTTCAAATGCTGTTTCAGTGATAGAAGTACTGATGTCTGAATTGAATAATTGACCCCAAACTCTAACACATGGGAGTTACTAAACCCACTGGCTGATGCTGATACTGTTCTACTTCTGGAAGTATTTATTCTTAACCCAGCAAAAAAGTTGCTGAAGTCCTGTTGTTCCTCACCATATTTACAGATTTCTCTTAGTTCAGCTGATGCTAAATAGCCAGGTCTTTATGCTTTCACATCCCTTNAGATTTCTCTTAGTTCAGCTGATGGTAACTTGGCTGCTGTACACTAAATAGCCAGGTCCTTATGCTTTCACATCCCTGCTGTTGGCCTGGGAGTCTGTACTCATTAAAATATGAAGTAGCTTGGATGGTGGAAGACCTGTGTGTTAGCCCAGGGGGAACACAGGAAAACCCCTGTGTCCATTTGTATCCCTGCTGAGGAGATGGGATTAACATTATTTCAAATGTAATACAGACAGAGCTGGAATGTTTCCCCTGGTAAATACCTTTGGGAGGATGCTGCTATGAAATAAATTCTTGAGCAGTGGACTGGTTATTATGAAAAATACTTTTCCATAAGAACCCATGATTTTAGAAAGCACTATCCCTGAGAATGAAAACGTGCTGTGGTTAGTAAATTATTTCCTTTTAACTCTCAGTAGTCAGATCTTATTTTGTGACATTACAAAGTTTCCAGCTAATTTTCCCTTTCAGACCCCAACTGGATCTGCATGGAAAGCTGGATTAACATGCTGATAAGAGCATTAACATGTTAGGGTCAATGCTTCTTGGTAAGCTATGGGTGAAAATAGATGAGTGTTGCTGTTTCCTGCTTTCATTAATGAGCTGTTTATCTCAGCCTCCAAGCTGCAGGACTCAGGTGGAGCTGTTGTTTCCTCCTGCCCATCAGAACTGCTGGATACAACAGGAATGTGTGACTCAGGCCAGGCTAAGTACAGAAGTAGGACAATGTGACTGCACCTATCCTGGCTTGGAGCAGTCCGTGTTTGTAAGGCGGCTGGCAGGATTTACCGGTTTTAGGTTGCTGGATATTTGACTCCCAAGAGTCAAATATAGAAATCAAGTCTATGCCATAAATGACCATGAATGTTTCTTCTGAAAAATCACTGGAAACAGCTGAATGCTCCAGATGAAATTGTAATAAAACCTGGAGCATCAGTTTATAGAGTCAGCTGCCTATGGAGACACTTCTGACAGACTTCCAGCTATGAGTGGTGTGCTAAAGTTCTAAACCCCAAAGATTTTTTCCATTTTGTAATGTTTTGGATTGTCTCACTCCCACAAAATTTTCTTCTTGGAATTCCACTGAGTGTGTAAACTCAGTATTAATTAACAGCAACTTAATTCCGACATAGTTCTTGAACTTCTTCAAAGTATTTTCTACTACCAGTTGCCCTTGAAAATCTGGTAATTCTTTATGGTCTTGTGGAATGTGCATTTGTTACATTTTTGCTGGTTTCACAAAAAAATGTGTTTGCAGTGGGACCAAGGGTAAGATTTTATATGGCTTTAAATTGATTGCAAAATTCTTAATTCCTGAGCACAAAGAAAAGTGAATCAGTCTTTCAGTTCTCTCCTTAAGTGGTGAGAAGTTTCTAGACTAAGCTTCTGAAGAAAAATATAAAAAATTAGAAATGTGCAAGACCTGCCTCATACTGAATCCCTTATAGGAACGGGATTATACCCTCGCAGCTGAAAGAAGCTCACCTGGGAGGTATAAACTGTGAATGGCCCAGCCAAGGAGGTGTGTGGTACATGCAGGTGCTGCTGACAGCCTGGTAGTGACATGTGCTGGAAGAACTTGAGTTAAAAACCCTGATGTGTACAGTTTTTGCCATGTTTTCACGGCATGGTTGTGTCTATTTACCCAGACAGACACCAAGGATCAGAAACTTTCCATTCCAAAGTGGCCAAAGCAGCCCAGAGGTCCTGAATGCCCTGACTGAATTGATTTCTCTCTTGCTTCAGATTGCTGGTGACTCACTCATCTCCTGGGCCGTGCTGTGTGGTTGTTGTTATGACAACTGTGCAGTTTGCTCCTAGCACTGCTTCACCTCTTGAGTGTGAACATCTGGGACTTTCCTTGAGGAAAGGTGACATTCCTTATCCAAGGGCTTATCTGAACTGTGCTGGCCCTCACACAGACACACTGTCTGCACACCCTCTTGTGCTTTGAACAAGTTCTCTCAATGCGCACTGTGAACGTCTGAGAGGTCTATTAAGGCATATTGAGAATGCTGTGTAGTAGTAATTTGGGTTTTCTGTGCTTTTATGAACCAGTTAGGAGCCCAGAATAGCCAAGAGCTTAAATCCATGCCGTCGTTTATTCTGAAGTTGTTTCCCTGTGGGGACAAGCACTCCCTATTGAGGCAGGCTGCAGGATTGGTGTTTTCATGGCCTTGAGTGGCTGCCAAAACACGGAGCTAAGATGTATCAACCTGGTAGAGAAAACTGGAGAGAAGCTCATCCTTTACCTACTTTATGCCAACCCCTATTTGCTGGGATGTGCTGATGGTGTTGGCTGAGTGTCACAATGGTTTAGAGCTTTCAGGCATGCTGCTAGAGAGAAACATAGATCCAGCAGGATTCTGTCTTGTGCCTTATCCTCTCCTGCAGTCATGGCTTGGAGAATGTGAGGCAAAAACCCCACAGTGCACGTGGAGCTTGGCTCCATCTGATGTAATGAAATTCACCTTCCTGGGCCATCAGACTTGATTAGAAATATTTTGACTTATGCTCAGAAAAGTTGGTGACAGCTTCAGAACCCTTTGCAGCTGCTGTAGAGAGCTGCCTTCCCTCTGCCCAGGCCCAGCAGGCAAATGAGAGCTGCTCTGCTGAAGCCGTGCATATGAACACCCGAGGAGGAGGGAGGCAGAAACGCTGAGGGGAGGGAGGGCCAGGAGACACGAGTCTTTTCTAGGAAGAGATTTTTGTTAGATCTCAAGATTGCATTTAGAAGAAACCTGGTGTCATATTCTTCTGTGAGAGGCTGAGATACATCCCAGGGTGATCCTTGAGCAGTTTCCAGACTCGCAGCACGAGTCAGCAGCTGCTGGAGCCGTGCTCTGCTCACACCCCGGGCTCTCAGAGCCAGGAGCCGAACCCCGGCAGGGCGGGTACAACGTAGTGCTGAACCTCCCCGCACACGGGCTGATCTGGGAAGACAGGAAACGCATTTTACAGCTCCAAATACCTTCCTAAAAAGAAGTGAAATGAGCAATTGTTGTTGTTTAACAAAACAAAAGGGGAACAGGTTGCTAAATATTTGCATTAGGTGCAAACCTAGTGCCGCTCCGTTCCAGAAATCTCACTCGGTAGCAATTCTGAGCAGTTCTGAATCACCATCCAAAGAGTTAGAAAGTGTCATGATCTAATCATGATCTTAACAAACCACTATGTATCTGCTAACAAAAGAAGAAACCACAGAAGTATTAGTTTGAAATGTTTTTCAGATGAAAGATATTGCCATTTGCTTGAACACAAATTATTACAAATTCTGAAGCAATAAAGAAGAAATTAATTGGTTTTGTAATCTGTTTGTTTTCCTCTGTCAATTAAAATTTGTTCTATTGTATTGCTCAGTGTCTAACTAATTGCATTTCTTGTGGGGATAAGAAAGGAATCAGTGAAGAGAATATGGACAAAGGCACAAAGCAGTTTCATCTGTTCTGATTCTGAGACCCCCTCCTGAATCTCAGGGACAATGAGGAGATCCTTTTCCCACCTTTGTGCCTGCTTTATGGGCCTGAGGCAAATTCTGCAAAACTTAAATGAACTCTTTTTCATAGCTTTGGTAGTCTTGGAGCCATGTGCTTGTCAAAACTTTCCCTACAGCTCCAAGAGGTGCCCCAACAGTGAAGGGAAAGTGTTCAAAGCTGAGTCTTCTTAACTGACCTGAGTAACAGGAATAAAACCATCAGTCTCATCCTGATTTCTGTTTGTGTTTTCTCTATTTTCTCCCCTCCCCTATGAATGTGTAAAGTCATAAACAATTTCGGGACTCAGGAGCTGAAAATTAATTTGAATTTACGTTCAGCCAGTTGTGGAAAAGATTAAAAATTAACAGGAGATGAAATAATTTGTGTTCCTATGAGTGCACATGGCTTGTTTCTCACTTCTCAGCCACTGTAAACTCCTTCTGGAGATATTTTCCACTTCTCTATTTTGAATTGCAGTAAAATGGAAAATATTTCAAATATGTCTTAAATTTTCAGTGGCTCCTATTATAAGCAGAAAAAAGGGGAAATAAAACTTCATGAGCAAGAAAGACTCGGAAGAGCAGACCACGCCTGCCACTGATTATCTTTCTTTCTGAGAACAGCACTACATTCTTATTTCCCAGAAGACCTAAAGCCTTTTGACATGACCTTTATTTTGTGTTTTATGAAAGTCAATGGATGTTACTTCTACTGAAGCCCTACTTTTTTATCTCTTTAGGAAAGAAACCCCACCCACCAGTGGCTCTCCTTCTACCATGAAAGAGCCTAATTGTGGCATTTAAGCTTATGAATGTGATTAATAGTGGAGCTAATTGATAATTTAACTTAAATTTCTGTGGACAAGCTCTTTCATCTTATGCATAAAACTGGAGAGATTTTTTTAAGCAAACAATATGAAGATGCACCCCAAAACTCCATTCATTATTTCAGCTCTCAAGTAGTCAGCATGATTCTGGGGATTTTCTCTTTGGACAATAATAAGAGAGTTAAATGTATATTTTTATTGTTTAACATTATTTTAAAATTTCCTTTCTGGCATCAGTCAAAAGCCATGTGTTTGTCATTTGAGCTCAAATACTTTTTAATTGTTTTGTTCAGCTTCTAACAAGGCTGTGCCTCTTGGGTGTCCCAGGTTGCTCTGGTGCAGGAGCATTTGCTTTCTGGGATCTCAAGGTGTTCTTCTCTCCTGGGTTTTCTGATTTGAAAGTGACTGTAAGATAGATTTTGCCAAAGGTTTGTGGTTCTCCATAGGATTAATCTGGAAAGAAAAACTCTGGAGTCTTTTTCTAGAAAGAACATTAACAGAAGTTATGATTTTCTAGTCTAACAAGGAGGACCTGCAGCAGGGAACTGACCTTGAATGTGTTTTCCTGATACTTGATTTATTTATTTTATTCTTACTTACTCATACTTGATTTTCTTTATTTCTAAACCAGCATGTCATATCATATGAAAGTGATTTGAATTATTAATCAATTTTAAAAATTAGTATATTAAGAATGACCACTGACTTTAATAGACACAGAAATGTAAATCTCATAGTAAGCTTGCAAACATATCTTGGGCCAAAGTTCTTGCAGTTGGGTGGGGTGGCTGTGTACCAAGATGCAGGGGAGAAAAGGCCCTGAGTCACCTGGTACAGAATGAAATTTCAATCTAGGGAAGCCAATTTGCAAGGGCTGCTTTTGAGGGAGGGGCCCTGCTTTCTGCAGGGTCAGAATGATGTGCACAGCCCCTGGAGCTGGCACTAACTGCTTCCAGGGTGTGTGAGCTGCCACAGCTGAAAACAGCTCTTTCACCAGCCCATTTCTGTCCCTACAGTGTCCTTGGGGAGCTCCTCCTGACTGGGCTGTGTGCTCCTGCTGGTTCTTCCACTCCTCCCATCCAGGGTGTCCCTGATGTACTGAACTGAGCCCCAGCTCCCCTCCCATCACAGCTGGTGCCACTGAGCTGCAGCTGCAGGGTCCCTGCAGGTGACTGTCTGTGTACCTGGAGGTGGCATTGCCTCTGCACACACAGTGCCTGCTCCAGGCTCCTGGCTGCAGCCAGGGCACTGAGTGATGGAGAATGAGCAGTCCCTTCCCTGGCAGCTTTGTCACGGTGACAAAAAGCCAGGGCACTCCTGCTTTCATTGCCCTTCACCAAACCTGTTGCAGTCCCCGGCAGTGCCCCAGCCCCGGAGGGAGGTGTGCTGTGGGACAGCTGGCATTGCTGCCATCCCAGGCACTTCTCCAGGCCCCTCACTGAGCCTGGCAGGTGGCCCTGGCACAGCTGGTGTCACCAGCCCAGCCAGGAGGAGCTTTTCTGGCCAGCAGGGCCATGGGGAATGTCTGTGGGCTGCATGCACTCAGCTGCTGCACAACAGCACAGGGTTTGTACTGAACCACTGGGTTAAAAACATGTGAGAGAGCAGCATGTGCTGCAGCAGGGATCAGTACTCTGGGGAGATTGGAGCTTGCAATCAAAAAATGAATTTGATTTTAAAAAGCATAACATAAATGTCACTGTACAAAGTGCAAATCTGACTGTAATCCCAACTCCTTGCAGATGTGCTGTTACTGACTGATCAGAACTGGGAAATGTGCATTTGAAAGTGATGCTTGGATTTGGTATAAACTGTTTATGAAGTGCTCTGCTTGTTTTATAGTAAAATCTATTTAACCTCATAATACACAATGTTACAGTACTCATTTTGAAAGAGAAAAAGCTGCTCAGCTTTCCTTTTGCATTTTCTCAGATTGTTTGAGGAACATGTGGTTGCCTGTGCCCTTCTCTGCAGTCTGTCTATTCTAAAGTCATTGGGTACTCCAAGTGCTACAGGGATTGATTCAGTACAAAACTGTTCTGGGGGTTAGAACCAGGAGGAACTGAAATCCCTGTGAAGCAGGAAAAGCAGAAAGGCTGTGGGCTGCTTTCGTAGATGTAAGGTATTCCAGACATATCACTGGCAGATTCCCTGGAGGCTGCTTGGCCCCAAAGCTCACAGACCCTGAAAGCAGCAGAAAATAGCAGAAACTGCTTTCCATTACCTTTGGGAATGCAGTGACCCCCTGAGCCACAGCCCACCTGCCTGCTGAGTGTCCTCAGTCTGCCTTGCACAGCCCTTATTTGTCTGCTTACAAATGCACTGACTGCATTTGTGTTTTGCAGCTTCTCCTGCCACTCAGAGGACCCACTGTATCCAGTTCTGCCCTGGGTTTGGAGCTACAGCTGCAATTTCTGACCCTGTGTGGGAGAAATCAAACGTATGTGGAGTTTGATTCCATGAACACTTGTAAGTGTCCTGCTGAGTAACTCTGTGTTAACAAACAGTTCCTTAAGCTCATTTCTGAGCCCTGTATTTCAAGCATCCTGTGATTCAGAGGAGAAGGACTTTGTTCCATGTTCTTCCTTGCTAATTGAATTTCTGAGCTTCACATATTTAATATCCTAACAATGTCAAGGAAGGGTGAAAAACCCCCACCTTCCAATATTGACTGTGCACTAAATTAGAGAAACTAAAGCAATATGATGGTCATGTAGTAGAAAAAATTAAGAATACACAGAAACCAGGGAGATATGAAAAGTCATGTTACTTTTAGCAGCATATGGATGACCAGCAAGGCAAAATATGGAACATTTCTTTTGCTCACATGTTTTGGAAAAGCCTAAGCCTCCTGCAGAAATTAAGAGGAAATCCTTGAAGTTGAGTGGATTTGGCTGGTGGAAGGGTCAGTTACAACTTAGTCTGGGCTCTAGGAAAGTGATGGATGAAATTAGAAAGGTTTCTGATCCATTTCTGAATGAAAAAATAAAGATGTGAACGAGGGGAGCACAGACATTGGCTTTGGCAGTTGCAGAGCTGCAGGCTGTGTGCTGGGTGTGTGAGGATCAGTGGCAGGTGCCAGCTGAGATGAGCCTTGTCCCCTCCATGGCTGGGGTTTCCAGGGCATCCAGCACTCAGGGAAGTTGAACACTCACACCAGCTCTCAGGAAGTACATTCAGAAATAGAGTTGTGTATCTCACTCTGGAGAAATCCAGACTCATTTCTCCTCAGGAGGAACAGTGTGGTGTTACAGGCGATGGCAGCCACTGCCAACCTCTCAGCAATGAGCTGTTTTCTGGAGAGTTAGCTGCCAGTCCTTGTTTCAGTGTTAATCTGACTCTGCTGCAAAGGTGCAGGTGCAGAGCCAAGCCCTGAGGGATGGCAGTTATGTTATTCTGACTGGCAGTCTCTAGATGTTTGCAGAATTCACAGTTTGTGACAAAGGAGAATGAACAGTGTCCACTAAAATAATTTGAAGTGTGTAATGATGGTCTGTAATTAAGTCATGATCTCCTTTTAAACTACAGACCTTATAAGAGACTGACCTTTCAGAATTCAAAGCCTAAACTAAAAGGGATTTACAGAAGTATTTTTTATGTAACCATTATTTAAATCTTCCACTCTGTAATTAAATTTTGTCTCTTTGCAAAGGAGAATGAACTGTTCCTGAAAAAGCTTCTCATATGCTGAGCAGTATAATTAGAGAACTAGTTCTGCAAATGTCACACAAAAATGACCTTTAATGAAGCAATATTAAATGAAAAAGCTATTAAAGCTGTGCAGCTTGAAGAATAGCTAAAAGTTGAATTACTGAAGGGGGTCCTGGGCCTGCTGCTGTTCAGGATGGGCTCCCATGTGGGCTCCTTCTTGTGTGTAACAGAGAAAGGGCAAGAACAAACAGTTGTGTGGTGTACTTGGCACAGGAATTTGTGTAAGAGCTTGTGAAGGAAGAATTTCACTGTGTGCCACCACTGGCTGCAGAAAGATGTCAGGATCTGGTACCTACAGAGCCTGGGAAGTAGCTTGTCTTCAAGGACAATCCCAGGTGGAATGACTTCTCTTGATGTTTTATCTCATGGATTTAAAAGCACTTTTCATAAATCAAAGCACAAGATATAATTTTTTTAAAAATCACAGATAGCATAAAAAATCGTGTTGTGAAGCATAGACAGTATAATGACTCTCAAATTTCTTTGTTGCTCATTGCAGTTTTTCACATTTATTATGTGTCTAAAGAATCACCTCAGACCAGGTTGATTTTTCCTTAAAGTTTGAGTCTATGTATGTGGAAATATGATTGGGAGGGGAGAAAAAAGAGACAAAATACACCAATATTTTTGTGTCCTCTGCAATCTTTTTAACATTGTGGCTTGAAAAGCCACGCAACAGGGAAGTTATGGCTTGTTACAGGGTGTAAGCAAATGTTACCTACGTTACAGGGAGGTTATGGTTTGTTAAGGGTGTAAGCAAATGCAGAAAGGGGTGACAGACCCTTTCCATGACCTGCTCAGGACATGGCACTGCCTTTCCTGGCTGCGCTGGGCAAAGGCTGTGGTGTGCATCCAGCAGCCTCCAGGGTCCTGCACACAGAGCAGGGACACTCCTCCCACCACTGCCAGGGATGCAGAGGGCAGGTGGCCACAGGGGGAGGTGACATCCTGTGCACATCCTGTGCCAGCCAGGCTCTGCCAGAGGAGCCTGAAACTCCTGAGTGAAACGCTAATGACCTTTCTGAGAGAAATCAGCAATTTCTGATTCATGCTGCCACGTGGGATGGAAAGTTTTAGATTGCAGATTTCTTTCATTCCATAAGGGTTTATTGGGGAAAAAGCATTGCTGGTCTGTCAGAGTCCTCAGACACTTCATGCAGGAAGTTGGCACCAAAAGTTTGTTTCACAATGTTTAAGTTTGTGATGATTCATACTGCAGAAGTAGTTACATTTTTTCCTCCTGATTTCTGCCAAATTGCACTTCTGTGCTAGGGCTCCTCTCCTCTCTAACATCACAGCAGGGTTTGATTGCCTGCCCTACCCAGAGGTTGTGCTGGTGTCCTTTAGTGTCCTCACAGAGAGGGGTGCCCTGTGGATACAGTACCACCACGGAAAGTCTCTAGGATTGGGGAGCTGATTTGGTGTCCTGCTCTGGCACAGATTTGCTGTGTGCCCTTCAGCAAGTCCCTGACCATGTCTGTGCTTTACTGTCTTTGTGTGTCCAGCTGTCTCACCAGTGCCATGGTTATCCACACAAGTTCCCTGCAAGGCTTTAGGACAGCATGTGTTGGAATTTCCATGAGGAGCCCTCAGAGCTTCACCCTCTGTCCGTGCAGTGCCTGATGCTTTTGAGAGCTCTCAGCCCCAGCTGCTTGGCTGCCTGAGAACTGTGTAAGCACTGTGGTACCAATTGGATGGCTCTCTGTGGGCCAGAATTCCCTTCTCCTGTATAAAAATGGAGTACTCATGTCTGCTCTCAGATTGAAGGGAAGGATTTCTGTTCCTCCCCACTGCCCAAGGTAAGGTGAACACTGGCAGCAACAAATCCACCTTTGTTAATGTGTTTGGGTCCAGGAGTTATGCACAGACCCAGAGCCTAAATTCCTTCTACACCTTGACCTATTTCATCAGTATCAGGGGACCATGGAAAATGATATGACAGCAAATGGCTTCAGCCAACAAGCTCTCATGCAAAATGTGTTTCAGTGGCTGCTGAAGCATGAAACACTTCTCTCCTTAGCTATACACTTATCTGGCAATGTTTTATTTAATCTTATTTACCTCTATTTATTTGATCCAGTAGCATAAAAGCAAAACACTTTATGGAGGAAATAGATTTTGATTGTTTGTTTGTTTTTAAAATGAGTAGTGGTTTTTTTGCCTCTTCAGTCTTGTTTACTTTGAGTCAGTGAATTAGTAAAAAAAGGCTTTGCCTCTAAGTGCCTGAGTTGTCCCATTCAGATTTTTGGGTTTGAAATCAGACAATGGCTGCCTTCCTTTGCCAAATGCACTGAACTGTGTGTCTGGGGGAGGTGGCTGCCCACAAACTTCTGAGCACGTCAGTCTGTCCTTGCACATGGAGCAGAGTTCGCAAACAGTGCCAGAGCTGCTGCAGCCAGCTTTCCCTGGTTCTCATTCTGACAGCTGGGACTTGCTTTGCTGTGTGTTTGGGGGTTCTGCACCCAGCCACACAAAATACTGTGCTGATTTTAGATGTGGAGAGAGACACGAGGCCAGGGAACAGATCCCTGACTCACGGGGGTTATTTTCTCCTCTTACCTCCCCAAGCCTTTGTTTGCCGACTCCTGGAGGGTGGGCTTCTGCTTTGATGTGTTATTGTCTCTCAAATCACTGGTTTTACTTTTAGCACCAGTAATTTTTGGAGGGCTTTGGAGGGAGGGGGAAGGGTGAAAAAATGGATGTAGTAATTATTAATGTATTTGGTTGGATTATGAAGTCTCAAAGCTCATTAAAAATGAGAAACCATGGCAACCTCGACAATCCCTCCTACACATATTATATCTACCTAACAATGTGCAAAGTACATTTAGTGGAGAGAAATAAAGCATAAAGGAAGGGGAAGAAAAAGCATTCACTTTTTGTATTACTATTTTTAATTCTCAGCTCCTGCATACCAGCACACTTGTGCTGGCAGCCCTTCGAACTCTTCCACGTGAAAAAGAAGTAACTGATTATTAGATCTCAGTATTGTTCTTTATTCTCCTGAGATTTCCTATGGTGCATTTTTAGTAAAGGACAAATTTGATGGGAAGTTGGTAGCTGAAGAAAGAAAATGTTTCTCTGGCCTTGTCCCCTCCTGAGACATTGGGAGTTTGGGGCAGTCCTGCCTCTCCCTGTCACAAGTATAAATCCAAGATCAGTACTGGTCATCTACCAAAAGAAAGGTGAAATTGCAGCTCTCTTAAGATCAGTCAAAGCATTTTAGAGCATACTAGGTCTTACATCTAATTATGCCTATTTTCTGTTCTAAAATACAAAACATCTGCCTCTGAAACAATTAGAACTGTTACAGCTGTTTGTATGGAACAGAAGATAACAGTGTTAGATAACACAAAAGCCAAGAGGCTGTGACCTCCATCAGGCTTTCCTGATAAAGGGTTTTCATTTTCTGTGTCTGCATTGATCCAGGATGTTTTGGTAAAAACTTGGGATAATGACCCTGACATCCCACTTGAACTGCACTGGCCTGCTCAGGAAGTTCTTCCTGTATTACAGCTCTTCAAAAGGCCTGCTTTCCATAAAGGTCACTCCTTCCAAGCTTATCCACATCTACACAAAGTGCCTGAATTCAGATTTTTCTGTTCCTCCTTTTCCTTGGTCATTTCAAGTGCCCTGGCAGAACAGGATGGCTCTGAGGTGTAGGAGTTCTCCAGGAGCCAAGAAATTCTGCACAAGAAAGATGCTGGGACCCCCTCAAAGGCATTTGAGGTCACTTGCACTGCAGGGGTGAAAATTCCTTACAAACAGGAGGGAGTTCCAGCTCCCAGGGGATCTGGGAGTGTAGATAGGCATACACTTCTGTGGATAAGTATGGGAGTGTTCATTTCTATGCACAGCAAGGGCAAAACCTTTATTTAACCAGGACTGGTTAGCTGAGTGCTGGAATTTCCTGGTGGGAAGGGAAGAGCTCCTGGTGCCTGGAGAGCTCTCCAGCGAGGCTGTATCAGACAGCCCTCTGTGTGGGAGTGCTGAGTGTGTGCTCAGAACATGCAGTACCAAACTGAAATAGCACGTTTAGCACCCTGGAGACTGCCTGGGGACACTGACGCTTTCTGTGCTCTCTTTGCTGTGAAAAATAATATTATTTATTTCAGCAGAAGGCTATTTTTATACCGAGGTGGTGCAACAACCTGGGGCTAAAGGAACCTGTAGGTTAGCACAGCCACAGGGTCTGAGAGGATGTAAAAATGGGCCAGAGAGCTTCTGAGGAACTGTTTTCCCAAATGCTATCATAGTTAAGTTAAGAATCCCAAGTCCAAGGTTAATTAATTTTATTTATCTAATGTACCATATGCACTCTGTGCTCATGGCAACAATGTATGAAATTTAGGGGTGCAGTGAGAGGCATTTTAGCACCAGGGAGCTGAGCATTAATGACTTGCTCCCCCAATTCAGGCCACAGCACCTGGGTTTAAGTGGCATAAAACCCACAAAGGGATAGAAACTGAAGAGATTTTACCTCTGTGTGAATTCATAAACCCTGATCATTATTGCTTCCTTAATGGTTTCTTTTTAGCAAAAGTCACAGTGGCTTTTCAAGGAAGGATGAATTTTGCTGGTTTTGCTGCCAGCTTCTCAGGAATGGCATGTTCTGTTCCTTTGCTGAGGGAGTAATACTGAAATGATAAGGGTTATCTGTAACTGGAACAATGAGGAAAAGGGATGGCATGTTTGGGATAATAATACTCAGGAATAAGGATGCTGCTGTTCAGAGTGTGTGCAGTCCATTATCACCAGTATTTGAGAGGCAGTGCCTTAGAGTGGAGACAGGTGCCTCACCAGGACAGGAGGATGGAGTTGCTGATGGTTGGTGCAGACATTGTGCACCTGAGAGTTACAGCAGGGACAGTGTGGTTTTTACTGACTGCCTCAACTTCCTGCTTGTGTAAGCCATTATAATTGTCATTATGATTTAACTACATAACCCATCTTGGTTTTTACATTTGAAAAATTCTTCAGCTCAGTGGTCTCTACAGTGAGAAACAGCCCAGGCTGACTGTACCTCCTTTGGGGATGACTTTCCTGTCCTCCCCAAAGCTTTTAGCATGTGATCTTCAGTGCTGTCCAGGAGCCACTTGCTTCCCTTTCCCAAGAGCTATCACTGCTTTTTTAGCTGCAGTTTTTCCTGTGGCCTGGATTCTGAACTGGGATTTAAGCTGCAGCAATTATTTCACCTGCTATTTTGCATGGCGAATGATTGATGTATATATTGGAATGGTAAGATTTCTTCTCTTATTTTCAATCCTTATTACTCTTGCATTTTTCCTGGTTTTATAATCATAGTTCTTACTTCATATAGCAACACCAAGCTCCTTGGTGGCCAGGTAGGCTTCAAAGATTTCATTTACCATCACAATTTTGCCTCCAAAAATGCCTTGGAGAGCATTTGGCTTAGATGCATACATTTAAAATGAGACAGTTTTAATTCCTTAGCCTGGCAAGTGGCTCCTGTTCAGTTCTCATTGGGGGCTCAGCCAGATCAGGTTGATTCTCTCTGCAGTACACACTGCTGGGTGCCACACCGAGGTTAGCAGGAAGAGAAACACATTCAATAATCATATAATTGTGTGGGGATAAATACAGGAGTTCAAGTTTCGTAAGTAACCTGTGCTCAGGACTTTCCTGTGTGCAGAATTACAGCAAAACACACAAGTTCTTCGCTCTCTGAATGTTCTGTGTGATGTCTGGCTAATGACCTTTCAGCATACAGCTAGTGTGTGGAAAGCTGTAGCAGGTTTTAGTCACTAAACTCTTAGAATTCAGTAAACATGCAGCTGTACAGTAGTGCACTGTGGCTGTTGGAACAACTCGTTAAGGTGTGCTTGTCAAAATCAGTTAACACAATCATTTTCAATGTGTAGCTCTTATTGCTTTCAGGTATTCTAGTTTAAATGGTCAGGTTTGAGGACAGGGCCCTGGAATATGAAGGGACTTCTGGTTTGGAGCAGTTGTGAGCTACAAGCTGAGGAATAACTTCACCAATGAGTAGTTCTGAACGGCTTCCTGGTGTTCACACTTTCCCCTATCCTTGGTGTAAATGTTTCATGCCTTAATTAATGTGTGCAGTCATCCGCACACTGCCCCTGGGGTGGGAACGGGCTCCCAGCTGATGCAGGGGGAACACAGGGTGACATTTCCTACTCCCAGAAGGTGAGTTAGAATGCAGAGCTGCAGCTCAGGCCTATGAGAGGAGGCATTCAGCCATCTATTCCGTTTGTTGGCACGTTTATCTCTGGAGAGAGCGGGAGGCAGAGCTCAGCCCGAGCCCGGTGTGCGGGTCCCGCAGCCCCGCAGTCCCTCAGCCCCGCTGTGCCTGTCGCTGGGCTCTGCCCGGGCTGTCACCGGCCGGGAGCCACGGCCTGCCAAGGCTTTGGTGCTCTTTGATGCCCAAGACCCTCCCGCCGCCTCCTGCCTCCTCCTCCCCTTCCCGCAGCATCCCGAGTGTCTCTGAACCCGCCCCTTCAGGCCCTCGGGCAAACCGTTCAAGGCATGTCTTTTTATTTCCTCGAGATCATGGAACTGCTCTGGCACAGAGTTATTATTGTGGCACGTAATTATGATTGGATGTCTTCATCATATAATTGCGTGATATATAATGAGCAGCAAAAGCTTATTTCCTCTGCTCTTTGAATACTGAACTTCTGAGATTAATTAAGCTGATACTGAAAATGCTTTTAATTATATATGCTGCATAAACAGCACTATTAAGATCAGATGAGAATATTATTGCCTGAACAGTTTCGAAATTTTTCAAATACCCACTGTGTGTTTTATATTACTGTTTAAAGATATTGTGGGGATTTTTGAGGAGATAAAACCCTCCCCAGACAGTGGATGGGATACTGAAGGAATACCTGAATATTTGCTGAAGCAAATCAGCTACTTTGCTCTAATTGCAGTGTTTAAAAGAAGAGACTGCAGAATTAAGAGTATTTTGTTTAAATAAATAAATGCTTCTACATGTCCCATGCCCAATCTTTGTAGGTATGAAATTTGTGAAGTGTGTTTTGATCCTTGCTTGTAAAACTGCAGTCACCCCAAATCAGACTGCTAGTGGTGCCACTGCCTGAGGCACAGGGATGGATGTGCTTTATCCAGTGTCAGCTGTGTGCCATGGACCTGCTCTCCTGCTGGAAACCCTGTGTGAACAGGATTAGAGCTGGGGTTTGGTGACTGGGTTTGTGACATTTCAGTACCCTGACAGAGACATCTCTGCTGAAATCATGCAGGTGAAAGAAGGGATCTGAATTTCCTACCCAGGGTTAAGGGATGCACTACCACAATGGAACAGAGACTGTGCCATGTTTCACTGTCAAGGGATATGTTGTTGGTATTTTTAAAGACTATTCAATATGCAGCAGGAATGTAAATGAGGCCCAAAAAATACAGATTCCACACATTATTAGCAATGTGTTCATGGACTAAGCAGTGCACACCCCCAGCTGGGATTGCTACCTGTCACCTGATGGGCACTCACTGGGAAAATGAGTGCACCTTTACTTCTGCACTACAGGGGAAGGGTGCAAAACCTCCTGGGAGGCAGTTAGCATGGGAGGGAATGTGTGTAGTGAGGATCTCTCTCTTAGGAGTTTCTCCTGAGTGCTGGCACCCAGGAGGGCATTCCCTGTTGCATCTAAGCCACCACCTTTGATGGGCACAGGTGCCAGGGATGTTTTGGCTGTCCTGGAGCCTGTCACAGCCCTGGCCTGGCCACTGCCCCGTGCCAGGGGTGTGTTTCTGAAGGGAGGCAGCTGGGAGGGCCCAGGCTGTGTGCAGATGGCAGCACAGGGCTTCAGAGGCACCTCTCAACTGTTCTTGTCCTCCAAAGGCAGGAGCAGCAAAGGCCAGGAGCAGCTTCCCCTGGTCAGCCCTGGAGGTAAATGCAGACCTCTGTGCTGTGGTGGCACCACATGGGGGGCATCTGCCTCTCTTCAGGAGGGAGCTAAAACTGAAATGAATGGAATTTGTTCTTGAGCTTGTTGCTCCCCCTTGATTTTTGACCTCTTTATCTTCTAAGTGATGGAAGAGGAATCCTATCAGCTGGGACTGGTCTCAGCAGCAATCTGTTCTCCAGTGACTGGCACTTTTGAAGTGTCTGTCTAATTCCATCTCTGATGCCCTTTGCAGTGAGTATTTTTAGCATGCCAGCAGAACATGGGCAGGATACACTTGGACTTTTTGGAATACCATTTGTTCTCTTGTGTTTCAGAAGACTTAAAAGGTTGACTAAGAATTACAGTTCTGTAGACTCTGCTGCTTTGTGCTGCTGTCTTTATCCATCTGTAGAGCTCCCCATCTCTTCCACAATGGGCATTTTGGTGTCTGTCAAGTGCTCAGGAAAATGGACTCATTTATGTTTTCCTGCCCCTCTCACCAGTCATTTGCAACCATTTGAAATGGATGTGTATTTGCAGCAAAGAAAACTCCAATTCACTAATTGATGCACAAATACACTCATTTACATGCAATTTGGGTTTTTTTTTAAGAAATGCATCTATTTGCATAAATAAAACCTCTTTCCTAAATATTAGTGTGAACAAAAGCCGTTTTCATGGATGCCAAAAAATGTCTGAATAGGAAAACCAATTCAAAATTTGCATAATAGTTACTAATTGTTTTCCTTGCTATTAGCCTGTCTCTGCTTAATAGGCAATATTGGCTTCTGTTTCCTTTCTGGGTGCAGTTTGATGCAGGAATATTGAGCTACTGTAGGAGACCTTGATAGTCTGACTTACCAAGTGTGCAGTCAGGGCCTGGTTCCACCAGGAGCAGAGCAGTGGCACTGGCAGAGGCCAGCCTGGGGCCCTCACTGGGAATGTACTTCCATCTCTGGGGGAGAGCTAGGAAACCTTTTATTCTCACAAAACAGATAAAAGATTAGTTTTCCTTTGGGGGAAGGAAGATGTCTCTTGGTTGCTGCTAACATCTTTGATTTTTGTTTTTACCAAATAGCATTGCTAAAGCCTCCAGAGAGATTAGGGGAAACACAGTTTAAATTGGCAGTAAATAAATCAATCAATCTCTGCTTTGCTCAAGTATTTTATCAATTCCCTTCATTTAGAGATACAGGGAGAGATCTCACATGTTTTTACTGTCCTTGGTATTTATTGCAGTGTTCCTGTGTTAAAATGTGGAAGTCAATATGGATCAAGACCATTAAGTCAGACTGAGCTATCACCTGTCTGCAGGAAACACAATCTGGTTTGCTGGGCAGGGAATTATTCAATAGAGAACTATTGATTCTCCTCGTCAAGAAAGGGAAGAAGAGTAAACCAGAAATGTTTTGTGCTAGAGCAGAAAGGATGATTGCCTTATTTCACTGAGGTTTTGCTGCACCTTAAGAACTTCCCTGTTAAAAACTAATTGCTTCATTTCAGTGGAGCTGGGGATTCCAAAGTGCCTGCCTGGAGCAGCACAGGGAGCAGGGAAGGTGGAACAAGCTGTGCCTCACCTGCACCATGGCCCATGGCAAAGGGAAACACTTGGGATTGTTTAGAGAATGCACAGTGAGAGGGTTCAGAGAAGCTGCCCAGATTTAGGAGTTGGAGGAGTTTTGTAAAGCACAGGAGAGAGGAAAATCAAATGGCCTGCTTGGAGGATTTATTGGGAAGTGTACTGAGATCCCTTTTTAACTCAGATCTGTCTGTCAGCATGGGATAAAGTCTGGTTTGTGCTACAGCAGTTATTAATAGAAGAATTGCATTTCCTTAGAAAAAGGACAAGCAAGGGGGTAATTTTGGCCAAGTTTGTCTTCCAAAGCAAATTGCAAAGATTTGCAATTAATCTTGAGAGGAATGCATTGAATTTTATTTTAAACACAGAATTACAAAGGGGATCTGCTGAGTTTCTATAATATTCATTCAAGTACAAATACAGAGAGGAGATAACTGTATGTGCATCTGCATCTGTATAGACTCTTGTCACTTGGTATTCTGAAATTCCATATTTAGGGATGAAACACCAAATCCAACACACCCTCATGCTCTTAGGTCCAGTACAGCTTTGGAAAGTCGTCATTCCTTGTCACTGAGTGTTTATTTCAGAGTGCCAGTTTGGGTGGCAGTGACCTGCCATGCCTGGATAAAGGTTTGTTCGTGCCTGCTGCAGCCCAGCCTGGTTGCTGTGGGAAGGGGGACGTGCCCTGTGCCACCACCACTGCTGCCCTGCATCCAGGGGGAAGCTGCAGATGGCAGCAACCACACTGCTGTTATCTCTTTGTGTTATCAGGGTAGGGTGATCCCACTAAGGACACCTCCAGTCTCATCTCCAGCACCATTCAGCAATCCAGGCAGTTCTGGGGGTGAGAAAGATTTCTTCCCTTGTTTGCAACTTTCTTTCCTTCTCTTGCCCATGCTTCCTGCTTTTCACAGCAGTAGTTGTAAAAGAATTTCAGGAAGTGAATCTATTATCAGTCTTTACAGATGTTTCTTCAACTTCTTGCCCCTTTCTGAAGCAAGTCTGTTTCCTTTGAAGATGCAGTGCCCCTTTCCAGGGCCCCAGTGGGAGCTGAGCATCCCCTGAGCAGGGCTGTGAGCTGCCCCAGGAACAGCCTGCTGCAGCTCTGCTGGGACACGTGCTGCTGTGTTCCTGTCTGCTCAGGAAAAGTGTGACACTGCGGTTTCCTTGGCAAGAAACGGATCTCTGCTGAAAAGGAAACGTGTTTCCTTTTGGGAAAGTGTGTCACCAAGAAAGCCAGAGGCCACTCAGAGCAGCGAGGCAGGAGGTGCTGTGTGTGACAAGGGCTGTGCCCTGTGCCCCAGGCACAGCTGGGTCACTGTGCCATGGGAACCAGGTCACACAGGTGCCTGCACTGCCTCTCTGGGCAGGGCTGCTCCCTCTCAGCAAAGCCCTGGGTGTCTGACAGAAGAAAAGGGAGTCGTGCTCTCATTTCCACTGTGCAGAGGAAGTAAAGCAAGAGTTAAACTTGTAGGAGTGCAATGAAGGATTCAGGCCTCCTGAGACTGGCTTTTCTGCTGCTGTTACGTCCTATTGCCATTGATGATGATCCTGAATTGAGCAATAGAGATGAGGTTTAATTTGTTTATTGGCTGGTGATGTTCATCTCTTTTTTGTTGGTTGCATTGAACTAGGTGCCAAAAATATTTGGTGTAATCTCCTTTTCCTAGAAGCTGTTTCTAAACTATGTATCAGTTTAAAAACATCAAAGATGAGCAAGTCAGCTGGGATATTTAATTTTTGTGTAGTCATTCAGCAAGGATCAGTGTAAAGGCTTTATCCTCTGCAGTTTTTAATTTCATGTAGATAAGCAAAAGCTACATTAATCTTTCCCTGTGTGATGCTTAGCAGGGGTCACCCTCCCCATGAACCTTTTGTCTCAGCCTGGCTGGTTTGGGGTGTGCACTGAGGTGCCAGGGGGAGGCATTGGAGCTTTCACCTCCTGTACACAGCTTCTCTAGAGAGCAGAAGAACTTGCCTTACTTTCATCTCCTCATTCATGAAAAAACAATCATGATCTAAAAATCAAAATTTACAAATACAACCTTGGCAAGATTGATCATCCTATGTTTTAGTCATGCTGATTTCAAAGATTTGTTTATTGTTCTTGTTATTATTGCAACAAGTACTGGGGAATTTTCTTCTGCAAAATGCATCTCTTCATTCAGCATTCAGCAATCACCAGTTCTCTCTAAATCTGTGGTATCTTGCCTACTTTTTTTAACCAATAAACATAAACCTGTGGCATAAAGAGGCAGGAATAAGAGAATCAGTAAAGAACTAAATTCAGATTAGAGTCTCTTGATATCTTTTGCTTTTGTCCATATGCCATGGGTATAAATTATCATTATCATAATTTAACAAAAAAGGCACTGTGTGAATTTTGTATTCCCTTGATGATGCCACAGAAACAATATCCATGAAATGAAGGTGATAGTTGCTATAAAGTCAACTGCCACAGTAGCTTTTAAAGTTGGCTGTAAAAGTCTTTGGTGGTTGTGCCGTTCATAGTGAATTAATCTCTTGCTTTTTATTTTGTTTATATTTTGAAGCTATAAAATTAATATTTACAGCTGTTTTATTGTATTCTTAGTATAATGAGTAACACACTCGTTAATGTATTAATGGACAGTTCATCATAAATAGAAATAACATGATATTCTCCTACAGCTTACTTAGTCAATACTATTTATTTCTATTATATTATTTCAGAAATTCTGACCTTAACAGCACTTGGAAATCTGTAAATATTCTGCTGCTTTTGGGCAGGACTTGAAATGCTCAGTAGCTTCAGAATTACAGACCAGTTTCCTTTTGCTGTTAGAATATGTGTGCTACACATAATTTTAAATAAAATTGGTATACCAGGTGCCATGTGCAGAGCAGGGTGTGTCTAAACACATCGTATGAAATGTGATATTTTAGACAATATTTCACTCCAAAGAGATGTTTCATTTAAACCCTTGATGATTTTGTATTTGCCTCTTATTTTCTTTCAAAAAGCAGAAGTCTGTTTTGGCAGGAATTTCCCACATAGAAGCACCAGTAGCCTGGAATTGTGCTCAGAAGCTGGCAGTGCACTGCTGGCACTGGGATAACCCCTCTCCCTGGCTGCAGTCACAAACAGCCTTCAGAACTAGTGTTTAGGGGACATTGTTCATCTGCCTCGTGCTCACTCATTGAACACTGAGATCAGCTCAGGATCCCCTCGGGCTGAGTGTAACAATCCTTTGGCACTTCTGGGAAAGGACCTTTCCATTTGTTCAGTTGCACTTTTTGACGGGGACTTGGGCTTCAGCAATTGTAGTTTTTGAACACACTGTGTTTCTCTCATCTGATTGAATTTTTCCCGATGTGTTTGTGTTCCACGAGTTTTGTGGCAGAATTGTCAAGACTCTAGAGCTGCATCAAAAATTCTGAGCCTGAATTGGGCTGAACTGAGCGGAAATTTCATGTCACAGCTGGTGACTGCAGAGCTGCTGGGGTGGCTGTCCCGGAGCGTGGGGCTGGCTGCGAGCAGTGCTGTTCCTGCCGCAGGATGTCGGCTGTGCCTCGGGGCTGTGCAATGTGCTCAGGAGACACCGGGGAGCCCCTGCCGAGCCCCAGCAGGGCAGGGAGCCGGGGCTGCCTCTGTGAAATCCCTGCAGAGAGAAGGGGAGAAGGGACCAGCCCCTGCGGCTCCCTGCTCTGAGCACGGGGGCGTGTGCCGCGGGCAGGCAAAGGGACAGTGCTGGAGAGCACAGGAGTCTGCTCTGTATGCGAAAAGGAGTGTTATCCTCTGTTATCCAAGGAGGAGAGGGATGGGAAACCACTGTCATTTGGAGAAAATTTAAAGGGCTGTAGAGAAAATATGGGAGATGACAATGCAGAACACCTCGTGCAGCATGTCTGTGGCACAAGAGAAACAGGGACAAGCCTTGGGGAAACTCTCCTTAATCCCAGGAGTGAGGAAGTGGATCTGCACTTCTCCCTGACAAGGGTCAGGTCCCACATCAGTCTTTGAGTCTCTACTTTCATACTTCTTCGTGCTGTCTTGATGTCACCTGAGAGAGCAGCCCAGACTGATGGCATGGCTTAGCTGGATGTTGGCATCTCCTTCTGCCCTTCCATCTGCTCACGGGTCACATGTGTTTCTGGTGTTACTTTACAATTACAGCAATGGCTTCTGGGCCATGTTAACTTCATTATTAGCAGTGTCGAGCAGAATATCAAACCAAAATTGGAGAGGGAAAAAAAGAACTTGAAGGCAGGGCCTGACTGTGTGTTATTTTTAGCACTTTTTGGAGTGACTGTTCTTAACTGCCAGGAGCTGACAAGCAGGAGAAACACAGTGTGAATCAAGATGTTCACTTGTCATCTGTTCACATGTTTAATTTGTGAATTTGACATGCAAATGGTTCCTGTGCCACTGGTGTTGATGTGGCTGAGTGATGTACCAGCCGTGCTGCGCCTCAGAGCAGCTCTCTGGGGGCTGGGGTCCCACACAAATGGGGGTTTCTGCCATGGCCTGCAGGCCCTGTGGGGCTGGGCATGAGGATCGTCATTGGGTTACCAAGGCAGGACATCCTAATATGTGTTAGTTCTCTGTTGGGAGTGTGCTTGTCATCATATTTATAATAAAAACAGAGAAAGAAACCCCAAGGGGAGATTTCAAAAGTAGGCAGTATTTTTATGTATGCAGAAAGTGGGAAAATAGTGAAAAACCTCCCAAAGAGAATGAATATTTCTCACTCTCCAGTGGGCTCCGAGATGTTCAGCAGGAGAGAGAACATTCACTTGAATGAGATCATTATTTTCAGGTTCCCCCCCACAAGGTGTGTGGTGCCCACCTGAAGGGCTCCAGGCCCCTGCTGGGCAGAGTCCCACATGCACATGGAAGCTGCAGTGTGACTGCCACAGGAGAGAGAGAGAACATGGTCACACAGAACTGAGGGACAGGCATTGCAAATCAGGAATTGTACCGGGAAGGGAAACTGAATACATTTGTCAGATAGTAGAGATCCAGCAGGAGGAGAGGAACTGGGAGAAAGGATGCATGGAGATGGATTATTGCAAGAGAATGAAGGAAGCCAGAAGTGAAAAGTGAGGTGAACTCAGAGATAAATGTGGTGAATTTAGCAAGGAAAACAACCACACCCCACTGAGTCTGGAAATCCAAATGTCAAGATGTTGTGTTAAGAGGTTTAATAGTTCTGTGATGTGCTTTGTGGCATGTACCCAGCTACAGCAATTTCATATAGTCAAAAAGACAATAGGAATATTTCCACTTGCCAGCTTTTCCCAAGGCTTTCTGGTTTTTAACACTTTCTTCTCGATGGTATCTTTCCACATGGTCAAAAGCCTTCCCAGGGTAATGTGTGTGAGGTCTGAGCAGTGGGCACAGGTGGGGTCTGACAGGATCTGTGCAAGAGTTCCCAGCATGTGTTAATGCTGGGGCTGACAGGATCCAGCAGCAAACCTGCAGAATGGAGAAGGGCACAAATGGGGTCTGACAGGATCTGTGCAAGAGTTCCCAGCATGTGTTAATGCTGGGGCTGACAGGATCCAGCAGCAAACCTGCAGAATGGAGAAGGGCACAGAATCCTCTAGTCACATCATGGGGTGCCCTGTGCCTCCAGTGCATGGGAAGGAGGGCTGAGATTCCTGAGCTGCAAATGTCCAGGATGGCTCACAGCAAGGATTTACTCTCCTACCTACACACACACTGCTCTTTGTGCAATTGCATTTTTGTTTGTTCCTGGCTGATTGCCTGGGTAGTGTGTTTCTCGTGCAGCAGCCCCATGAGGAGGGCCCAGCACTGCCCTGGGCTCCCTCCTGCCTCTGCTGGGCACAGAAAGCACCACTGCCCCTGGCCTGACACTCAGCACATTCTTCTGCTTGGTTTTGGCTTTTTATCTGCAAGAGAAACAGCTCTCACATTTGTGTGGAGTAGCAGAGAAAAGGTTCCATTGCCTCAGCCCTTCTGATAGGGATGTTATTCCAAAGCCTCAGCAGCTGATGTGGGGAAGGAACAGGAAAACGTGTTGTATTCCATAGTACAGCTGGGCTCCAGTTCTACTGGAGTTTTTAAAGCACCAGTTTAACATTTTCTTCTGTGATTCAAGCTAGCATTAAAACTCTGGCAACAGCTGCTGCTGAATGTGGAAGTGGCAAATAGATTTTAAAAGCCAGGACATTTCCCTTCCCAAATCATTTACACTCTTTCTACAGTACCTAAAATGATCATAAGAGTTGCTGCTGGCTCATAAAGCTAATGAATTGGATTTTTAACTTGTATTTGCTACAGCTTATGACCTCTAATTTAGAAGATATATGAAATGTGGAAAATGGGCACAGAAACAATTCTCCACTATTTGCATTCCCTTGTCTGATGATATGTAAGGGACAGATTTTTAAAAATATTTTCCAAGTTCAATATGTGAAGGCATGGGCATGAACTGATTTATTGTTAATGTTACAAACAGACAGTAAAAAAAATTCCACTTCTCTTGGGAAGTAATATGTTAGTAAAACTAATTGTTACAAAGAAAGCAAAGTGTTTCTTTAAAAATACCAGATGGTCTTGATTTTGTGAAGGGCTGAGCATGCAGTGCTGGCCTTGCACAGTTTTATTACTTTTGTATCCCAGTAATTCCAGGGGCTTCGGATGGGATCAAGATCCCTGTGTGCTGTTCCCTGCATAAGCTTAAGAATCAAGATCATCAGAAGGGTACCTTAATAAAAACTTGTCCTTTGAATTGTACTTAAGGTGATCAATAAAGCCAGGCTGTGGCAGCCCTGATCAGCCTTCAGCTACTGTTAGCTGTTTTCCTAATTGGTGCCTCTTGGCCACTTCTCTTTGTGTTTAGTTCCAGTAGAACAGAGCAGGGGCTTTCCAGGGGAGCTGGGTGGTCAGGATCAGCCAGGGACACCCCAGAGTGGGTCTGTGGCTGCTGTGGTGGCACCTCCGCAGACAGGTGGCTTTGGGGCTGTGTTCTGCAGGGAGACACCACCTCAGTGCTCTGAGCAGAGCCCATCTGGGCTACAGAACCCTTCATCCTGAGTAAAGTGTCACTGTGGGGTGCCTGGCGCCTGTACCCTCACCTGTGGGAATGAGGGTTTCAGCCCCAGCCATGGATTGCGTTTATCAGTGGCTAAATAGCAAAAAAACAAAAAAAACCTCTTCTCTTTTTTTAATACCTAATTTCCTTCTTATCGGAGTCAAAGTGTATGACTACTGAAACTCCGTCATGTGTAAACCAGAGATCTGCCTGTGCTGTCAGGGGATGGGAGGATTAATGACTCATGCTAATTGTATGCTTGGAATATGCTCTTCGGAAGGCTGTAAATATCTGCCATCAGCTTGAATGATCTGAAGTTAATGCCCTGCCTGGGTGTGTCAATTCTCCGCAGAACCGAAAGTACCTAAGGCTTTTGTGGGACCCGTGTGAAGACACAGTTCCTCCCTCTTCTTCCCCCAGACCATACAGCACTGCGTGATGATTCAAATCCCTGCTAATGCAAGAATTTGAAAGTCATCCGAGCTGTCAGCTCGGTCGGACAGAGTAGGAGCTCTGTGGTTCTCCTCAGAGACCTTGGCACTGGCGGCGATCGTCTGCCAGCCTTCAGTCCTTTCATTAGTTCTGCCTGTCTAAAGCGATTTCCCTGCGGCTGCTGTGGCTGCGGGTGGTTCCAGCCATCCTCCGGCTGGCAGCGGAACGTGCTCCTGTCCCGTCCCTGCAGGAACTCAGCAGAGCCACAGCCCAGGGCTGGGCCATGCAGAGCCTCCCCAGCTCCCAGGATAGTGCCTTCCCTCCGGGACACACCTGCCCAGGGCTCGGCCACTGCCCAACCTTCCCCCTGTACCGGTTTCAAACTGGGACTTTCCGGCTCCTTTCCATCCCTGCCCCGCCCTCTGCCCCGGCTTTGCTTTCCAGCCCTGCTTGCTGTCAGCGTGCCACGGAGTAAAGCATAAAAAGCTGACAACCTGGCATTTTTTCCTGCTACTCTGTAATTTAAAGCTAAATATGGATGCGGGTCTGCCTTGGCTTGTTTTGGAATTGCCTCTTAGTTATTTTGGCACGGTTTCCCACCCGTGCAGTCGGCTGCCATGTGTATAGACTGCTAGCTGTCATGGATGTGACTCACTGTGCACTTCAAACACTACCTGGATTACAATCAATCGATGAAACACAACCTGAATTTCCATCTGGCCCTTCTGGCAGAGCCTCCCTGAGGCTGCCCCGGGACCCAGCTCTCAGCCAGCACTGCCCAGTCCCTCGGAATTAACACAAGGTGGCACCCTCAGGTATCGCTTTCAGATTCACTCGGCTCTTAGAATTCCTACTTAACCCAACAGAGTTTGTTTCCCAAATGGTTCCAGAACTTTTCTGCTTCAGTAAGATGACCTTTAGGTATGATGAGTAAGAAAATATAACCAAAAAGTCAAGCTGAGCCCAGCACCAGGAGGGTATGGAATTCAGGCCCTGCTCTGAGTATCAATTCCTCCTTTTTCAGAGAAAGAGTCCAACACCCCTCTGCTTTTGCTGGTTTGTTAGCACAGTGGATGTGTTAGTAACTTGTTGCTTAGCTGTTTGTGTGAGTTGGAGTCAGATGTCATCTCTAAATGTGTGCACAGTGCTAGAACATAAGTAGAAAGGTTCATCCTCTGCACATGCCTTGGGTGGTGGTGGGTAAGCTGAGCATTTGGGAGATGTATCACTGGTTACACAGTATGAAAACTTTTCACCAAGTCAGTGATTTCTGGGAGTTTGGATGGATCATTACCCTTCTTTCTCAGCTCAGATGAAGGCAGCCAGATTCCAGAAGACGAGAATATTTTCAGTGAAAAGTTACTGACAGTTTAATAGAGAGAATAAATTTGTAGTTGCAACACTCACAATAGCGAAAATGGGTATGTTTTTTATTCTGATAATAGAAGCAGCATTGTCAAAAATATCGACGTGGGAAAGCTCTTGTGAGTGCTATCAATAGGGAATTTTCTGAGGAAAAATTATTGGCTTTGCCTGGTGCCTAGAGTGAATAAATTCTCTTTTTATTGGACACCATTGTTCAATGCAGCTTCAACATTTACAGTTCAACACCTACAAGAAACTCAGGATTTCTCTTCGGGACAAAATGGTCCCATTCCAGCATTCACAGAGCAGTGCTCACAGCTGTCAAATTGAGTTTCCAAGTGCATTTCATTTTGTTCCTTCCCTGGAATGTAGAGAGGACTGGCCTTGGTAAGCCCTGTAGCTGCTCATGGAGCACTTCCTCTTTGCTCCTTCCTACTGCGCTTCAGGAATTAACCTGGACAGCCCCTGTTATTCCCTGTTATTGAATTCTGGTGGATTAAACATAAGAATGAACCTTGGGGCACAGTGAAGGGCCTGTCTGTGGCTGTGTTTGCTACATCCCAGCTCACACTGCAAACAGAGTCACATCAGGTGCCTTTGCCATGGACACAGGGCGGCAGAGGTGTGTCTCGTGGTACTTTCAGCTTTTTCAGCTTTCAGTGTTCCAGAGCACATCGATCCTGTCCTTTGGACACGTGCATTGCTGAAATGTTTCCCAATCAGCTTTCCTTAGGCACAGCATCTCTCAGTTCCACGAGATGCTGCAGCATTTACACAGTACATTTCCTTCCTGTCGCAACATCCTGGAGCTATTTCTTCAGAGACAGATTGTTTGAGTTCCTGCAAGTCAAAGAATGTTCAGTACTGCAGAAGAATCACTGAGGCTGCCATCACACGGTACTTCTGGCTGCACACACTGCATTCTGTTCATTTCTTTCACCTTCTAAAACCTATTTGGAAAGCACCCTTGGCGTGCTTTAAGAATGTTAACACGTTGTCAGTCAGTATGTTGTCAGAGCTGTTCATTTGTCCTTTCTTGCTTACTTGGAGCTCAGAAATGATTAAAGAATGGAGCTGTTCCAGAAGCTTGTAAATACTGACAGGTTTTTCACTGCTCCCAGTTCCCAGTGGGTTTGGCCAAACTCAACAGCAGTGAGCAAACACACAGGTAGTTCTTTCTCCCCATTTTTGTATCTAATTCTGTGCTAGAACAGATGCCACACGTTGTTTGGAGTGCAGCTCTGTGTGCCAGGTGCTGAAGTCCTGTGGAGAGAATGAGTGCTCCCTCTGAGCCCTCAGGTACTCACAGAGGTGCCACATCTGCCCTGGGCTGCTGGCTGTCTTTCCTTGTTCCTTCTCCAGGTGCTGTGACACCCCTAACAACTGATAGCCAGTGTAGAAATAACCTCTTCTTTTTAAACACCCCTTTTACTATTGCAGGTCATATGTTCTCTGGGAGCAATGTTTTTGTCACAGTCAAAAAACGCTGTGGAAGGGGCTCTGAAAGAGTGAATAGAATGGATGTCTGTCACATTAAGAGCACTCCCACTCTCATGATATCAAACATGATGTTTGGGTGCTTGTTCCAGAACAAACGTGGCCTTCAGCAGGGCACCAAGCGACGCAGAGCTGTGGTTTGTCTGCATCACCCACCCTTGCCGTGGCTGTGTCTGGGAGGGCAGGGCTGTGCTCACGAGCTGGGCACATGATGAGGGACAGGGAGGGCTTTACTCCTTGTTTATGTCTCCGGCAGCTCCCACAGGACAAGGAGCAGCTCAGTGGCCTTGCCTTGCCCCAGGGTGACTCCAGAGCTCCCTCCTGTGCACAGCAGTGCTGGGATTCCAGGGCTGCACAGCCACGAGTCCATGCAGAGGCAGGCCACCCTTCCCTCTGCTCATGCAGAGCCACAGCCAGGGCAGGACAGCTCCACTCTGCACAGTCCAAATGTTCTGTAACTCTTCATATGATTTCCTGTGCCAAAATCATTTGGACATACGTATTTGAGCATTTAAAGTAGGAGTTCTGTTACTCTGTTTGTCTTTTTCCACACAAAGGGGAAGCCTGAATACACAGCTTCCCTGAATACGTGTGTAATTTTTTTTGGAGAAATACCAAGGAATTATTTCCTTTTTCCTGAATTTTAAACTCAACAGCCAATGTACTCAACCAAACAGCAGAAAGGACTCGAATGGGTGTGAAAGGCCAGTGCAAAGCATGTCAGTGCTCCTGTGCAGTGGCTCTGTGCTATGGACACGCTGTGTGTTGCAGCCTCAGCTGTCAGAGCCCCTCTCTGCTGTGCTCTGGAGCCATGGGAGCAGATGGTGCTGGAGCTGGGCCAGGCTTTGCACATGCGAGTTCCTAAACAAAGGCAAACGGGCTGCAAAGGGGAGCTCCGGGTACCTGTGGCTGCTTGGTGCAGCTCTGAGAGACCCTCTTCAGGTGTGTGCACAAAATGCAGCTTTTACTCCCTCTGAGGGTTCAGGAAAAATTCCAGACACTTGTGAAACCCCCCAATAACCAGGAGTTTGGTATAAATGAAATTATGTCTCAATCCTGAACTCATTCACCACTGCAAGTCCATCAGATGGCCATTAAGGATTCTGCACTGTGGAAGCTGCTAGGAACGACTGCTCTGAAAGGAAATAGCTCTGTTTGCTTCCACCCTCGGGTACAGCTTTCTCTGAAATAAAAAGCAAGAGTGACAGTTCTTTTACATTTCATCCGCTTGCATGACAGATCAGGTTCTTTAGGACTCTTTGGTGAAGGATCCCAAGACCAGCACTTTGAAAATGCATGTGCACTTCCCAGGGAGGTGCATCCCCAGTGTCCTGAGCCCTGCCATGGAATGATGGTGTGACCAGCTTGCAGTGCCCATTGCCCCCCATATCCCAGGTTTAATAGCAAAAAAAAAATGCTTATGACTTTTAAACACCTACAGTTAATGAATGTGACAATATATATGGAATATTACATGTTCTGACACCAGGCCTTCTCTGTGATGGTGTGACATCTCAGCAACTGCAGCTAAAGTTGGTGGTGGTGGTCCTGGAGCTCACTTCTATTAATAGATAAAAGATCAAATTCATAACTGATTAAAACAAAGCTAAAAGGAAAGTTTATGCAACACTGACCAGAATGAGAAATGAAAACCCAGTCAATTTGCAGTGTTTACACATTGTTAATCATCTCCAGCAGCCAGCATGAAGTTTTATTTTAAAATCTTTTGTGTGTTTTTATTTAAAATCTAAATATGGATGCAATGTGTAATGTTCAAAATTTACCCCAAAACATCTGGAGGCCACAAAGAAAAAAAAAAAAGCTCAGTCCTTTGTAAAGATGCGCACAGCTTTGCAAATTTACCACTGGAAAGGAGTGGCTGGGCTTCCAGGGCCCCCCTCAGCAGGTGACCCGGCCAGGGTGGGAATTCCGCAGCTCCAGCAGTCTCTGCTCTGCGAGCACTCAACAGGGCTTTGAAACTGCTCGGTCCCAAATCTCCGGTGGTTTCACAATACAAACCCTGAGCAACCAAACCAGCAGATCATTCACACAC
>VWYE01000743.1:44247-73468 GCA_013398995.1 Alaudala cheleensis | reverse complement strand
CTGCGTTGTTTCCTGGGGACCATCCAATTGCTACAGCAGTTACTACATGAATGAGAGTAAGCAACGTTTTTCAAGGTTATCAGGAAAAGAGAGAGCTAAATAAACCTGTCAGTGGATTGAAAGTGAATGCAAGGTGAGACAACAAAAATGCAGTGAGCAAAGATCTCAATACTCCATCTGGACATTGACAACCCAGAAGGGATGGTGGCTGTGCCAGAGGAGGTTTGGTGTCAAACACCTTGGCTCTGGGCAATCCAGCACTGTGCATTTGCTGATCACATCCACGTCCTCCAGTGAAACCATCTGCAATGTGATTTGTCTTGCCTGAGCAGAATGTAATGAGAGCACACTCGTGTGTGGCACTACATGAGTTTCTGTGCTGTTGTTGACAGCTTCAGTGCCTGTTTTTATAAAATTGGAAAAGAATTGTAATGCTGCCCACGTAGAAAGTGGAAATATTCTGAGAAAGCTGAATTGTCTTTGAGATCTCTGTGTCAAAGGGATGGAGGCAATGCTACACTGAATTACCAAAGGATTCCAGCCCTGGAACAGCAGAATCCAGGCCATGGGAGGGTGAAAAGGCACAGAATTGACAGGCACTGCCTGGCTGCATTTGGAGAGATTTTCTTGCAAACCTGTCAAATGTGGCCATTCCTTCAACATCTGCAGATGCAAGTAAACGTCTGAAGACAAGTTTAGGTTGTGAATGGAACAGCTGCACTGTTATTAGAAGAGCCATAAAACCTACAAAAGACCTCATGAATTTCTAAAACCTCTGAAATGAGGAGTGTGCAGAATAACATCTGCTCATCTTTCCTGAGGTCTATTGTTGCATCTGCCCTGACAAAGAATCCCAAAGAATGCACATTGTTTGTATGTTTTCTAAACACTTTAGGAGGCACCATTTCTAACAGCTCATTTCAATCTCCAGGAATATCCTTTGACACGAACTCCCTCTGCAATCAAACAGGAATTAAGAGGAAAATCTGTTCTTGTTTTAATGCTTGAAAAAGGAATCTGCTGAAAATCAAACAAGTGCGGTTGCCGGAGGCACTGATGGGAATGGTCAGGCGCTGAACAATTGATGATTTTGCTTTGGTCACACAAAGCTTTTGCTCCCACTGGTGACTGGGGGGAGGGAGAGTACACGGAATTTGCAATGCCTGTAAAAACCTTACAGCACTGAAATAATTGAATGATGGTAACAGGAAGTGTTAGTGAAAAGGTTTCAGGGAAATGTGCCACCTCTTTCTTCCCTCTCTTCAAAATATTTCAAACAATAACAGATGCAAGAGAAGTAAACCAGAAAGTAAAATGAATCCTCTGTTACTGATTTAGCTTCTGAACAAGCTTTAGTTCTTCATCCTTCTGAGTGTTTTCCAGGTCTAAGGGTTGTTCTGTAAGATGGGAGGTTGTTCTGTAAGGTTTTCTGTGGAGAAGCCTGAGAAAGGCAGTGCTGTAGGATGGGCTCTGTACAACCACTGACTGTTTGGGGATTGTACAGGAAAACACAAGTACCACTGCTGCTAGAAAAGCCTCTGTCTCCCTTCACGCCATCACCAAGGGCAAAGAACAAACAAGGTTTCATTTGGTGTTGGACCAATGTCATCCTGAGATCTGACGTGTTTGGAAGAAAACTTGAAGCATTTGAATTTTTCTAACTGGATAATTCTGGCTTCCTTCTCTATGACCTTGTGAATGTCTTGGGTAATCTCAACAAGGTACAGGGAGTTCCTTCTTGACTGACATTTTCTAATTGTTTTGTGACCTTTTCTTCTCTTTCTCTCTCTTCTTCACACCCAAGTCAGTGCTTATTAAAATTAATTCAGAAATCTTGTGTAATTAATATTGATTACTGTAGTTAGTGGTGCTGAAAATGCAGTTTATTGGCTGTGCTGCCTCACAGATCCTCTTGCAGAAGCTGAAATTGTAGATCAGAGTGGTGGGATGCCTTTAGAATCTGCACCTCCAGTTTATTCCAGACAGGTCCAGTCTCTTGGACTGCACTGGAATAGGATAACATTTCAGAAATGACATATAGAGTGATCATTTTAATCCAGATTGATAATATTATTTTAATGCTATTTTTAATGTGCATAAATATTATTTCAATATCATCTCTAAATTAGGCAACAGGCCTCTTTGCTGCTTTGAATAATTGGTAATTGAAAAATCTTTCCCATCTGTTTATAATAAAAAGCATCTGCTCAACATCTGCCAGAGAAGAAAAGTCTTTGGTGGGAGAGAATCTGTGGCTTGGAAAAAACGTGGTCCCTGTTGAGAGGGCAGAAATCACTGGGTGCACCCCCATTATCTCTGCCCATTCTGATTTTAAATTCACTCACTCCAGAGCTGGATTCCTGGGAGGAGGAAGGGCTGCCAGCTCTGCCTCAGCCTCACTCCACATCCCCTCTCCAGCCATTGTCTAGCTCTGCCTGGATTTAATTCATTATTATTGCATCATTAATGAGAATCACACATTCATCTGAGAATCACAACACATTTTATTTTTTTCATCTCCTAAAGTCAATTTGCATTTTATTTAGTCCATTCATACAGTGGAATCTTCTATTCCATCTGCCACTGGCTCACATATGTAAAGAACTTGAGTGACCAAATAAATCCACTTTATTCCTGTGATGGCTTTTCAAGGCAGAATTAGGAAGTTTGCATGTTGATCACCTGCAGCCTGTGAGAACCATAGGCTCAGCCTCAAGGATCCAGATAGATCTGTACTTGGAAGTGTGTAACATCATGCTCACATGGAATTTCAGTTTCATCCAGAAAGATCTCCTAAAAATTAATGCAAGCAAAAATTTCATTTTACCAGGTCAGAAATCCCCAAACCCTTGATATATGGACAGTTTTCCAGTCACCATCACATAGAAGTGCTCTGAGTCTGGGTGCTACCTGCACAGTTCATAGACATTTTAGTGTTTACTTCTTAAATGTAACACTGACAAAACCCAGAGCGATGGCTTTTAGCAGCAGCGCGCGGCCAGTGATGCAAGGTGGGGTTCAGCAGTGCCCTGCAGGGCTGCAGAGCCCCGGGATGGTCTGACACAGTCCCAGTGCTGTGTGCAGGGCTGCAGAGCCCCGGGGATGGTCTGACACAGTCCCAGTGCTGTGTGCAGGGCTGCAGAGCCCCGGGGATCGTCTGACACAGTCCCAGTGCTGGGGCTGCAGAGCCCCCGGGATGGTCTGACACAGTCCCAGTGCTGGGGCTGCAGAGCCCCGGGGATCGTCTGACACAGTCCCAGTGCTGTGTGCAGGGCTGCAGAGCCCCGGGGATCGTGGGGCACAGTCCCAGTGCTGTGTGCAGGGCTGCAGAGCCCCGGGGATCGTCTGGCACAGTCCCAGTGCTGTGTGCAGGGCTGCAGAGCCCCGGGGATCGTCTGGCACAGTCCCAGTGCTGGGGCTGCAGGCAGCAGCCCAGACAGGGCTGAGCCGCAGGATCAGCTGCGAGGCGGGGAAGGAGCTGCTCCTGCCCATCCCTGCCCATCCCTGCCCTGCCCAGTCCAGCCCAGCCCAGCCCAGCCCAGCCCTGCCCTGTCCTGCCCAGCCCAGCCNGTTTCCCTACGACAGAGTGAACCCACCACCTCCCAGCCCAGCCCTGCCCTGCCCTGCCCTGCTCTGCCCTGCCCTGCCCTGCCCTGCCCGGCTGTCCCCGCTCCCCGGGGCCCGGCCGTGTCCCTGGAGCCGGGAGCCGGTGGGCAGAGTCGGCACAAAGGGACTCCTCAGCCACGGCTGCCTCCTGCGGGCGTCTCTGCTGGCTTTGTTCTGCCTCAGCTGCGGCCAGTCTGAGCTGACATCTGCCATCAGGCGTGAATTGCCCTTGGGGACATTAACCTGGTCAATTATTCTGTGGTTGTCTTTAATAAATAGTCATTTTACATTAATACTAAACTACAGCCGAATGAGAGCCACTGTGGTGTGCAGCTCAGGCCACAACAAGCAGCCCGTGGAGTTTGCCATGGCCAGTGTCTCTCATCTCCTCTCTGGGGATGATGTGCACTGAGGTTGATGTGTGTAGGACAAGGGCTGTGGCAGAAAGCTCTCTCTGCAGCCATCCTTCCCCAGAGCACAGTGAGAAACGTGCTGGTTTGTGCCCTCAAAGCTTGTTAAACCCTGTCTGCATTGAGTTCATCCCTGTGCCAGAGTCTCAATCGCTTTTGTTACAAGTCAAAGCAGTGAGGAGACATTCTGTCTGCACCTCGAGAGGACACACGTGTCTGAACCTCTGCCATCACTCACACCCTCCTGTGAGACACTTGCTGCAAAATACCTTCAGCTCTAGGAGCCAGGAGTCACTTCAGCTGCAGAGCTGGGACTAAGCTGTGCCTTCAGTCAATGTCAGAGCCAAACACACAAAGGCTGCAGTGGAGTAAAAGCTTTGGTAGCACAGAGCACATCAGAGGGCTGCCCTGGGGCATCTCAGACAGCGTCTGGCAGGTGACAATTTCCATGGCAGCAAACCCAGGCCAAGTTCAGGGCAGGGACACTCAGAGCCAGCCATGCTCAGCTCCAGGTTAGCATCTGCCAGCAGTGCAGTGATAGATGAAATGCAAAATGTCCTGTGAATGGTGTTTATTGATGCAACTTCAGATCTTCGTTTCACTGGATATATCAAACAGCTCAAATAACACTGGCAAGGAATTATCAAACAATTACAGGATTAATTTGCCCTTTCAAAATTTGATTACATGTTTTGTGTCATCTAATCCTGTCACTCAGGGAAATCATAATTATGTTCCCCTGCAGCATAAATGTTAGTGAAATATGCTGTCCAAGTCAATCAGTGTTATGAAGAAATTAATCTAAGCCAGTTCCTGTTGCTAATGAACTTTTCCATTAGCTGAGAGCTCTTGTCTGTGGTGTGTGCTGGTCAGGCAGAGCAGCCTGAGCCGTGGCTCTTGTCAATGTGTCCCCATGTGGAGAGGGCACAGGGTGCATGTTTTTGTGGGGAGCTGTGTCCCCTGGCCATGGCTCAGAGCAGGGGCTTTGGCTGTGATGGGTCTGCAGATGCCTTTGGGCTGAGTTAAAATGCAAACCCCCAAAGTGAGACAGGCTGAACCTGCTCAGTGACAGCAGTTCAGGGTTTGCCTTGCACAGTCCTACCCCAGATGTGACAGTGCAGTGACAAAGGGTCTGCCTACACAGCAATCAGAGAGCACAAGATCACAGAACCAATTAATTCTGGTAAATTTGTTTTCTGTGCTGGTTCCTCTTAAAACCTCCGTGACTTGCTGCCCCAGGCTCCGGGACATAAGTGACTGGGGAGTGGTGGGGATGGAGCTGCAAACACAACAGAATTACTGAGAGGCAAATGCTGCAGATTGGAGAGTCCCTCCCCTTTGTGACTAAGTTAGTCCATATTACATTATACTGGTTCTTTATGAAAAGCTGTAGGATAAGTTAAAATGTGTATTATATTTGACAAAATACGATAGAAGGTGCAAGATAAGAAGTGAAATGCTGAGATGCAGTCTCATATTCCTGCCCATTATCTCACTCTTCGTTCTTCCTGTTGTAGTTCCTTTCACACTGTAGTACCTCTGGTTCTGGAATTACTTACTCAGCCATTCCTCCAACAAAGCACTTGAGTGCAGAGACAGTCAGTTGCTTAGAAGATGCTTATTTAGGTGACAACTCTATGTGGCAGTTAAGCATGAAATAAATACTACAGTGGCATCCTCACCACAGCTTCCTATCTGAGTCAGCAAGGAGGGGGTTGGTCTTTATTGCAGTTTCTCTTTAGCATATGATTAGTATTGGGTTTCTTTTCGAGTGCTTTGCTCAGGGATGTTTCATGTTGGAGTTTTGGTTTCTAACATTCCTCCTCACTGAAAGACAACGTAAGTTTTCTGACTTGTCTTTTCATCAATTATGCCATGACTTCCCCTGATAACACAGGGGGAAGGTATTTCATTTCCATTCTAATAGCAGGACTCCCCTATGTATAGTGATGAATGGCTGAGATCCTGACCTGAGCTGAAGTTAGCTGGAATCAGTAAGCACCTTCTCTTGGCTTTTGTTGTCTTTGGATCAGGCTGTGGAGCGTGATCCTGCCCACTGAAGTCGGCGAGGATTCTGTCTCTGGTTTCACTGAGCACTGGTGAAGGCATTTAATGAACAGTGCACCGCATGGTGGCAGGCTGTTTGTCTGCTAAAATGTTTGGGCTCAGGGCAGGGTAAATACAACGCTCCATGTTAACTGGAGCAGTGTTTGTACGAGAGATAACTCATCAGCTGAAGTTAACCTGTGTGTGTCAGAGGAAGAGCAGTTCAATATGCCAGCTGGAGAGCACGTGCTGCTTGCTCCAGTCCCCCTGTGGCCCTGACAGTCCCACAGTGGCATCTGTGCGGGATGGAGCATTCCGAGGAGCAGGAGTTGTGTGGCCTCAGGCTGTTAAGCCATTTAGGCAGCCCTGGTGTGTCTGTAATCCCCTCCTGAATTAAAGCCGGGCAGCAGCTCCTGCTCAGCCTCCTGGGTGCTCCTGCCTGCCCCTTTCGATTTGCTCGGGGTCAGCAATGGCTTCATTAGGGGAGGGATGTTTTTGTGGAGAGAACTCCCTGGCCAAAGCTGCTGGGAGGATGAGTCCCACCTCCCTGTCTCAGGCAGCATGTCTGGATAGTGCTTGGAGCAGAAATGGCTCTGAATTGGAACTCACAGAGACACAACCAATGGCTCCAGTTTATCCTGCATGCTGGGTCAGAGCTGCCTGCTCCCTTTGGAAGCACTCCTTTGTGCAGGCTGGACTGGAAACATGCTGGGGCTGGGTTTATTCCACTGGCTCTGGGGTTTCAGGGGTGCCTGAGGACTGAGCCAGCCTGCACCAAAACAGCTCCAATGCCAAAGCCAGACTGAGAGAGGTGGATGTGTGCTCTGGATCACAGCTGTCCTGTGTGCTGGTTCTGCAGCAGTGCAGGTATTCCAGTATGAGTCTGCTGGCCCCTCCCAGCTCAGGCCAGATGTCAGCCCTGCTCCTGGCTCCCTGCACAGCACAGCCCTCACCACTGCAGCTCTGACCCCCTTCCTGCCCAATCCATTGGCTTCAGCAGCAGCAACGTCTGAGCCAGGTCTTGACATGAGAAAACTCCTTGTTTGCTTTAGAAGGTTCAAGCAATTCCCAACTGTCTTCAACTGCTGATGACAAGAACCCTTTCCCACTCCTCTAGGGGTGTAAGTCCTGTCCTGTCTCTTCAGGAGAGGGAGACACAGCTGGTCCTGAACTTTAGGAGTGATCTGCATGTTCATTAACTGCCTGGACAGTAAATTGAGTTTAAACATCCATAGCACTATTCATTTTTGTCTTCAAAGCTTTGGAAATCTTGGTCTGCAATTATATGGAGAAAACAAACAAAGCAAAAAGATGCACATTTACAGAAATGTAGAATATGTTGTATCTAAAAATACATTTAACCTCAGCTGAAAAATCAGAATAATACATGCCAGGATCTGCTTAATCACTGAGAGTGGAAGGATGAAACATTTTTGATACATGAAAAGCAAAGCCTTGTCCAGCTTTGGTCCATGCTGGGAAGTGCTCAGCAGTGACCAGTAAGGGCAGACACTGCTGGGCTGGATGGGAAGCAGGCAGGGTGCTTTGGATTAACATTCTGCTGCAACCAGAGGGGCTCAGCACGTCTGGGTAATTGACTGCAAATTGGCAGATGGCTGTGGTAAGAGGATTACCGTGAATCAACTTAGATGGCAAGTGTAACAAAGCAACAGCAAGCAAAAATAACATTGCTTTTTTCATTCCAATTAAAAACTAAGTGAATACCAATAGCTTTGAAGCATATTGAATGACAGCAGCTTTTGATGTCCCAAACCTCCTTTTCCCTTTCTCATCTGTCCTGACCTCCCTGGGGCTCTGTCCTCGCTGCCTCCACTCCACAGAGTGTCTGGAAGTTTTTCCCTGCCCTGTTGGTCTGTCAGCACCTTGGCTGCTGGACTGCCACAGGCAGAATTGCCCTTGAGGTGCACCAAGAGAAGGACCACAACACCCCTTGTTCTTTACAGCATCACCAAAAAGCCTGGTGAGTGCAATGTGTGAGGCAGCACTCCATTCCAGTGCCCCATGCTCTGAGCTCGTGGCACTGGGGCACAGGGATTGTTCACTGATGTGTGTTTGCTCTGGCACCTCTTCCCTGCTCCCTTTAATGTCTGGTCCCATCTCCCTTCTGCTCCCAAGAGATGACACAGCCCACTCCAGACAGATCTCAGACAGCCTGAGTTAAAGAGCTGCTCTCCAGGCTGGCAGGAGAAGGTGGAACAGAGGCATGTCCCAAACCCAGCCTTGGGCAGGGCAAGCCCAAACCAGCTGCTGGTGGAGAGGGCTCTGCTCCCATGGCTGCTATTCCCAGCTCCCCTTCCCCAGCACCAGCTGATCCCATTCACTTCCTGAAGCTGTTTGCATTTTATTGCACTTCCAACTGCAAGAATTTCAGGGGACACAGAGCCATACAACCATGGAATATCTTCCCTGTTTGGGAGGAAAGGTTGGTAGTTACAAATGAGACATTCCAAAGGTCAGTGTGTGCTTGTGCTGAGGGAAGGCCCCCAGGAGCCACAGTTCCCTCCCTGCTTCTCTAACCAAAAACACCAGTGTGGAAGGAGGCAGATTGGTGAAGGGCAGAAGGTTTAAGGTTTGCTTCATTTCACAGACCCTGAATTTCACACAAAAGCCCAGGATGGCAAAACACCTGCCAAGGAACAGATCTATTTGACTCATCATTTACTTGATTTTTCTGTAGCAATTACTGTTTAGGTCAAATTATTTCCCAAGCAAGGCCACGTTATGTGTGCAAGCAGACAAGTTTTCTTACAGCACATGGTGCAGCAGGGAGGCTCTGTCCCCGTTATCACCTGCACAGAGCCAGGGTGTGCAGTGGTGTCCATGTCACAGGGGTGTCTGACAGAATGGAGTGTGCATGTGCATGTTCACTCTGTCCTGAGGGAGCTCACAAACACCACTCTGCTTCCCTGTCTCCCTTCCCTGGTTGTTGGCCCTTTTGGTTTCCAGTTTAGGACTCATTCAAAGCAAGATGCTCTGTTTGTGTCTCTGTATTCCAACAGCAGCACAGGAGGGGGAGCCCATACAAGGCGTCTTCTCTCTCAAACACTTGGGATTTTGATTTGGGGATTGTGAAACATTTTGATGTGCTGCACCTCAGGTGAATTCAAAGATGAGCTTGAATTGTTCAGAGCAAGCAAACGCCTTAGAATAATGTGATGTGGCATGAAATCTGTGGCACTGTGTTGGTGAGCTCTTCTGGTTCCTTCCTCCTCTCAGTCTCACACTAATTTTAGACCATTTCCAATAGTAAGGGTTTCCCAAGAGTGTCTGGCTTCCCCTTTCTGTCCCTTTTCTCCATTCTGTTGTTAGTTCCTTTAGCTCTCAGTGCATTGTTTCCCCCCAGCCAGGGGGTGTTTCCTGGTGCCTGCAGAGGGATTAGGCCTGGGGAGCACAGCTTTGCCTGGCTGGGGTCCCCGAGCCCAGCCCTGATGGCACCACCCCGTGAGGAGAGCTGGCTCCAGCTGCCAGACAGGGCTGGCAGCTGCTGAGAGCAGCAGCTCTTCGGTGGCAGCAAATCATCCCGAGGCAGCTCTGTGATGAGGGGGAGCTGATAACTGCAGGGAAAGAGGTTTGCCAGCTGCCCGGGCAGGGCTGCCAGCTCTATCTCTGGGAAGGAAGGCAGCAGAGGAGTGTGTGAGCCCCGCCAAGAAGATAATCCTTGCTGTGTCTGCATGCAGGGGGAGCTGGCCCCTGTGAGGATAAACCCCCAGGGATGCACCGTGGCTCCAAACTGCCAGAAACCTGGCACTGCTGGCCAGCACACTGCTCAATTACAGCCTTGGAACTGGTATCATTACAGACAAAGGTATCATTACAGAAATAAAAGATATATCATTATATACAGCTGTATCTGACACTAGCATTAATGGAGATCTTTTCAAGAGTTTCAGTGGGCCCAAGCCATTCAGTCTTCAGAGGAAGAAAGTGCTTGAGATTTTGAAGGAGTCTCTCTGTTCCTGGTTTTCTCCCTGAGCTGTGTTTCCCTTCAGCCGGTGTCCCTGATACTTTGTGTTTCTGCGAAAGCAAACAGACCGTTTTGCTCTTTGTTAGCTCAGTTTAGGCAGAAGTTGGTAGAAGGACTGAGCAGAAATTATGCAAGAGGTTTCTGCCATGGAAATGAGGCAGGAAAACTTCCATTGAAATGGCTCACACAAGTGCCAGAAGTGTCAGCAGCTCCTCCTCGGGAGCGGATGGCAATTGCTGCAGTGCCACTTCGTGGTGGGACTGAGAAACGGATCCGCTGCAAATTCACCGGGAGCGGCTGGGGCAGCGAGGAGCTGCCACACTGAGCTGGGGTTTAACCCGGCTTGGGTCTTCTGCAGAGGGAAGGGTCAGGCCTGACCTGAGGGTGAGTGACTTCCAGGCCTTTGGCCAAAGCCAGGGGGTGTCCCCAGAGCAGCAGTGACCTCGGCCTGGTGCCACCCTCCAACGGGGAACACGGGTATCAAGCTCTGAATCTTCCCTGTGGTGTTTCCTACACACCTGCTGATGCTTCTCTCTGCCTTACACATCTTCAAAACCTGACTGGTCCTTTGCCAGTGTGCAGAGATCATCAGGATGAACTGACTAAGGGATCATAGGCTCCTTTTCTAATCTCTACGTGGATATGACCAACCCCTCAATTCTTTCAAAATTCAGCAAGAGGTGAGGAGGCCATAGGTGCAAGAAATGCCGCTGAGTTCAGAAGCTTTACAGCCATAATTAGTACTGGAAATTGCAGCCACTAAATGAGGCGGTTGAATGTGCAGGTGGCTGGGCCGTGGCCCTGCCCTTTGCCCAGGCAGGAGGTGGAGCTCAGCGGGGCTGTCCCGGAGCGCAGAGAGCAGGAGCCGCTCCTGCCCCGCTCCTTCCCGGGAACCGAGAGCGGGAGCTGCTCCTCCCCGGGACCCGAGAGCAGGAGCTGTTCCTGCCCCGGGACCCGAGAGCAGGAGCTGTTCCTGCCCCGCTCCTCCCGGGGACCCGAGAGCGGGAGCTGCTCCTCCCCGGGACCCGAGAGCAGGAGCTGTTCCTGCCCCGGGACCCGAGAGCAGGAGCTGTTCCTGCCCCGGGACCCGAGAGCAGGAGCTGTTCCTGCCCCGGGACCCGAGAGCAGGAGCTGTTCCTGCCCCGCTCCTCCCCGGGACCCGAGAGCGGGAGCCGCTCCTCCCCGGGAACCGGCTGTGCCTGCGCCGCAGCTGCGGGAGCCCAGGGCCGGCCTGGGGCAGGGATGATGCTGACAGAGCAAAACCAAACCCTGCACCTACCGCCTGTGTCACTGTGCCCCGAGGCAGCCCCGGGCCTCTGTCTCACCTCCAGTTACTGCTGAGCGTGATGTGGTGTGACAGGAGGTGGCTGCGGGAGAGCAGCTCCCTGCGGGAACAGCGGTGTGGGACCAGGGCAAGGACTGCCAGAACACCAGTGCCAGAGTCACAGTTAGCTGAGCAAGTGAGAAAAAAGAGCCACAGGCATGTTCCTGAGCAAAAGGCATTAACTAAGGGCCTGAGGTGTGATGTGTGGGCAGTGTCAGCCCCGTTGTGGCCTTTGCACATCCTCAGACGGTCCCTGCCCGGCAGGGCTGTGACCTGCCCAGCACTGCCTGCCTGGCACGGGATGCCCGGGACCGGAGCAGCAGGGACACGGCCTGGAGCAGCAGGGACACTCAGGGCCGGGAGCAGCCGGGACATGAAGTGACACCTGTGAAAGTGCTCTGCCAGCCGGGCTCTGTGCGGATGGCCCGGAGCTGGCTGTGGCTGCACAGCTGCTTAACTCCAAGCACAAGGGGAAATCAAGGTTGCAGCTCCTGCTGCAGAAATTCCAGAAATTCCTGCTTCGGGTTGCCTGTGATGCAAATCAGGGTGTGAACCCGGGAGAACCGGTGCTGATGCTGATCTCTCAGCTTCCTCCCGAAACGACGGCTGGCTTTTCTTTAAAGAAAATGTGGTTTACCCTAAATTTATCAGAAAAGAGCAGATGATCAGATTCTATCGACATGCACAGCTCCAAGCATTTAAGATCCTGGGTGATTTCTGCATTACCTGGTGGGAGGGACTGGGCAATCCTGCACCAGCCCCAGTCAGGCATTACCCGGTGCCAAACTGCGATAGTGGGTTTGAACAAGCTGCATTGCTCCCATCACTGAGTCCAGTCCACAGGCACTCCCTTAAGTATAGCCTGAATGCATGCTCCCTACCTGCAATGAACACTTCTCTGTTTTCCAAAGGTACTGCTGTTTGAGCCTTTCCCAAATTCTGGTAAAATGCCTTTGACAGTTACTCCACAGCCAGGGACTTGTCTCAGCACTTTTAGATCTCCAGGTGTATTCTTCATGTTCAAGCTCCACACATACACTCTGGTTTAACCAAGAAAAAACAGGGTTTTTTTTTTCATCTGTCATCTCGTTATCACTGGCTGTTGGTGAGTGACCAGAGACTTCACTGGGGGCAGATGCAGCTCTCAGCTCCAGTGAGATCACTTACAGTGTGTGCCAAAGCTGCACCCTGGCTGCACACGCCAGGCAGCTGCTGCAGGCCTGTGCCACTTTTCTGAAGGAGCCTGTGATACAAACTCCCCTTGGGTTCCCAGCACATCACTGCACTCCAATATCTGCGAGGTTAGAAATCAGATGAACAGCTCTGTCTAGTGGCACTTGCAATAACTACATGAGAAGGTCGTTATTTGTGACAGAATTCAGTCCATGTGTTGAATCAAGTGAGTCTAAAAATAGCTGATTGGTTTGCTTTTCCACATGGCAAATGCTCCTTGTACTTCTGGAGACATGGGATAAACATGTGAGGCCAAGAGCTTTCTGTTCTTTTAAGAGCTTTACTGCCTTTATTTATTTTTCACCAAAAGCAATAAAAATCCCAGAAGCTCTGCCTTTCCTAAAGCTGTGACAGTGATTTGTAGGGCCCTGAGCTTCCCTGCCCTGAGGCGTTTGGTGCTGATGTCCCACACCCATCCCAGCTCAGCAGCCTCTTGTACGGCACAGCCCCTTGGGTTTGGGCTTTGGGCAGGTTCCATGATCCTGCTCTTTGCAGTTCTGGACAAATCCATGCAAGTGGGGAAATGATTCTGGAGCCTGCCAGAGCCTGGCTGCGGGAGCCCTCCCTTGACCAGGCCACAGCTGCAGGGAGATGCTGCAGAGATTGCAAAGCAAGTGGCACATTATTTTATATTTAACCTCTCTTGAAACGAGGGCTCTGCCTTTCCTTAGCAGGCAAGGCTCTGTTCCTTCACCGAGGCAAGCAGGCAGAGACAGAAATAAAGCCGTGACTGGCTGAGAGTCGTGTCCAGCACAGCTTTCATATGGAGCCCAAACTTGCAGGTTTTTCTGAGATCTCCAATGAAGCCAACAGAATCTCCAAAGGAATGTATTCCTGTTAAATCTGCTCCTCCCTCCCTCCAGCAGCATCGCTGCAGCCCTGCCTCGCTTTGCATAGCAAAGCCTGGAGATAAGGAGAGAAGTGGTCACAGAAACCACAGAAATCACAGGAACCTGCGCCTCCCCTGCCCAGGAGGGATTCCGGCCTCCGATCCGATGGAGTCCAGTCGTTCTCTGGACTCCTGCTCCATCCCGGTTCCCTGCCACTGCTTTTCTGTGTGTGCCCCATCACCCAGGGCTGTTGCCTTTCTCTGCCACAGCCCAGACTGGATCTGGAGAACTGCGGTTTTTCAGTTATTTCTGTCCAACATTCTGAAGTCCTGGATCGTGTCTCCTTTCCCTCCTTCTCCCTTGTGCTGATTTTCTTTCTCACATCCCCTTCTCTAGGTTGTGACTCATTTCACTCTTTGTGAGCTCTCACTTGGCATCCCCCACGCTGTCTGCCTGCCAATTCCTTGCAATCCCCACTGTCTCTCCACTATGTTACTTGGATGTCTGCCAGTTCTCAGCATTTACACTTCAGTATTTCTAGGATCTGCTCTCCTGAGATTTTTCCCTTTTTTTTTTAAATTTCCTCTCCCTTTTTAATATTTCTAACCATTTCTCCTTTGGCCCTGTGCTGAACTCTCTCTAGGCACAAGGAAACTAAGAAGGTTCCTTTGTGACCTGACTTGGGACTGATGAATTCCGGAGGGTAGTGCAGAGATTTGTTTCAGTATGCTCCTGGAGGCTTTATTCAAAGTGCAGGGGCTCTCAGCTGCCTCTTTAAAGGGATAGTCTGTAGATTAACCAAAATTCACAGTTTTAATATGCTCCAGTGACCTATATATGCTAAACACTTTCATTTTTGACAGCCTTGGGAGAGGCAAGAGTTGACAGACAGCGTTATTCTGATAATTTTATTCAGTGTTCTTCCTATTTGCTATAAAGGGCATTTCCCACAAACAATCAAGCACAACTGAATGAGAGAAGCTTGTTAATTTACAGGGGAGAAGAAATTCTGGGATGTTTCTCCATGCCAACCCTTTGATCAGTACTGCAAATTTGGCAGCTCCAGTGAGAACATCCATGCCTCTTTATGGAAGGCAGCTCCTCTGTTCTTACAAACACATCTCTGATTCCTTCAATCCCACACCTGCTCTGAGATTGTGCTGCTGCTCCTGTGGGTGCAGTTCCTATCAAAGGGCTGCTTTGGAGCTGTTTGATATGACAGGAATGTGTGATGTGTGATCTGTGTGTGGTGTCCTTCACACGCTGGAGCCTGAGCAGGAGCTCAGGTCTGTGTCTGTGCTGGCCCAGCACCAGCCCAGGGCTCCCCCGGCAGCTCTCCCAAGCTCTGGACACAGGGATCCTGCAGGCAGAGCCTCACCCAGCTCCCAGCCTGGAGCTTTGCTCCTCTTTGCCTGAGGGCTCATCTAAACTCCAGCTCCAGTAATGAACTGTGCAGCTTTCTCTGTCACAGGCTCTTGGATACTCTCCTTATGATTTAGTGTTTCTACAAATAACTGTTTGCTATTTACTGTGCTGAGCTGCACTGACAGCAGTGGGACTCTTGTTACAGTCTGTTGTGTTTCTTATTAATGCCACATGTGCTCATCACAGCTGAGGCTGCAGTGAATACCAGAGGAATTGTGCCTTAAGTGGTGTCTGAAATGCAAATCTCACAGTGCTGCTCTCCAGTGATTCATCCAAGCCGCCTCTCACTGGTTTAAGTTCCGTGCAAAGCCAGCCTGGTCTGGCAGAGCTGTCCCTGCACTGTCACCGAGCAGCGCTTTCTGTGCTGACGGGCCTGTGCGGGGCTCCTGCAGCAGCCTCGGACAGGAGGGGACAGGAGGGTCCCGGAGAGGGCACGGGGCTGTGCTGGAGGCAGGGACCTGGGGCACGGCCGGCTCCTGCAGGGTTGGCCGGGGATGGCTTTCCAGAAGGGAACTGGGGGTGGCTTTCCAGAAGGGAACGGGCACCAGAGCTGCCGGGGGTGGTGGCTGATGCTGGGGAGGCAAAGGGAATCAGGAGAGCCCTGTGCCTCGCTGTGTGTGCAGCGGCACATCACCTCGGGAGCGGGGAGGCAGCAGGAAGGCAGCATGGAGCAGATAAGCACCAGGCACCTCTGCAGTCCAAGGCAATGTGAGGGAAACTGCAGCCTGGGGTCAGTCGTGTCTGCAAATTGTACACGTGTCACTCGGGGATCTGCTTAAACCAGATTATCTCCTGTAAACTGGGGTTTTGCAAGTGATTTCATTGCTGGCTGGGTGAATGCCTGTCCCTGCAAAACACAAACAGAACAAAATGAGAACAGCTACTAATGAATGTCCAATAGCAATCATTGCACTGGTGTGTTTGCTGCAGCTCTGCTTCTGTGGGCAGAACTGAAATGGGATGGGATCAGCAGGAATTTGGCTGCTTAGGAATGTGGGGTTTGGGCTCTTTGATGGACTTTTATTTATCATCTGTCTCCAGGTGAGAGCAGTCAGATACAGAAAAACCTCAGTGAATTCAGTTGGGTAGCTTTTGAAAGCAGATGAAAAATGCTGTTAGGAGTGAGTTAAGTTTCCAGGGAGGCTGGGGAGAAAGGCTTATCCATTTATTATCCACTACTTTCATCAGGGTCACTTTGGCTTTGTGAATTTTATCTCCTCAAGGACAAGGAAATCTAACTTTCTCCATTTGCTTTTCACATTGCTCCTCCTGCTCTTTTTTGAAATATATTGTAAAATAAGGTGAAGAAAAGATTGAATGTAATTCTTCTGTTGCTACCAGGGGAAGCAATGACCAAGGTCAAACCCTTTCACACTTTTTCCATCTTCAAAGTTTTAGTCACATTACAGTTTCATCTGGAGACTTGTAAAGGTTGGTTGGAAACAGCTTATCAGTCTAGGAATGTAAGTCATGAGCAACTTCAGCTCTTTATCTTCCACAGAATTCGACTGCAGGGGAAACAAAGGATTAATAGACCTTGGATTCTGGTGTCCCAGATGGCACAGGGCTGGGAGGGGATGGACAGTGCTCAGGAGGGGATGGATGATGCTCAGAAGAGGATGGACAGTGCTGGGAGGGGATGGATGATGCTCNAGAAGGGGATGGACAGTGCTGGGAGGGGATGGACAGTGCTGGGAGGGGATGGACAGTGCTGGGAGGGGATGGATGATGCTCAGGAGGGGATGGAGAGTGCTGGGAGGGGATGGACAGTGCTGGTGCCCTGCACTGCAGCACCCAGGGCAGAGGGTAAAGCAAGGAGCCTGACAGGAACTTTCTCTCCAACTGGGGACATCCAAACAGAGCCCTTATTTACCAAAGTGATTAAGTCATCTGTTCATTTTCACTGACTGGGGCTCGGCCTGTGAATACAGAAGTTGGAACTGCCTGTTCTTCACTTGTTTTTCCATGCCTTGGACATTCTCTCTGCAGTCATGTTTTGTTCCATCTCATCCATTTCCCTGTAAAACACAGTGTCTGTTTAGCAGTGACTTACAAAATAAATGAATCTCCAAGGCAGGACACTTCTGCTCTCTGCCTTGCCCTTAATAGGTATTGAAATGTATGAAATAATTCCTAAGTTGTTTAAGAATCATAGTAATGATCTCTACTATACATGTGATTATGTTTTTAAAAGGACTCTTTATAATTTACTCTTTATTAAGTGAACAGTTTTTAACAGTGTTTATCACAAAGGCACGTTTAAATCTATTCTGTTGCATTTTGGTTTCTCAGAACAGTCCTTTCACTTCTCCACAGAAAATGGGAATGGACAAAATGTGAAGTATGTGTGAGTGAAATGATGGTGCATGGCCTGGTGGAGAAATGGATCTTTTAAAAATAGTATCTTGCACTCTTTCTCCTGGTGGATTGGGAAGGGGCCTCGTTAATGTGGGGCTGGTGTAGTTGCAGCTCAGCTGCCTCTGTTCAGCTTTGTGAAGAGCTTTCTGTACTGCATTTTTAAAACACAGAACTAAAACCAGGCTGAGCTTTTCTTTAGCCCTGACAGGAGGTTTTCTGTGTGAGCAGTGGCTGCTGTGCATTTGCTGTCCTGTGCTGCAGCCCTGTGCAGAGCTGGCTGTGCTTTGGGAGCTGCCAGCCTGGCACCACCTCTGGTTATGGGAGCTTCTGAAGGAACAGCAACAATCCCACCTTGGGGTGCATGATCTGCCTGTGCTCCCTCTGCACAAATGAGGGAATGTCTGTCCCTTGGGGAGTGGGACAGTGCAGAGCAGTCTCTGGGGTAAAGGGACCCTGGCTCTGGCAGTGACAGGCTGTGAGTGTTTGTGACCCCCACAGCCAGGGGCTGTCCATGAGCTCTGGGAAAGCCCAGCTCAGCTGGGAAAAGGAGCCTGGCACAGGGGGATTCCTCTTTAATGAAGGTGTATGGGAGTGTGTGAGCACACACTGGGACTGATGAAATACCTGTGCTAAAAGGAGAAAAGCCTGAATTGAGTCTCCCTGGCTCAGCACAGGGCTGGCACTGCTGTGTGCCAGCTGAAGGAATGCAGAGCTGAGTGGGCACAGAGCCAGAGCCCCCTTCCAGCCCTGCTTCCCTGTGGGACTCCCTCCTTCCATGGGCCTTTCCAGTGCTCTTACAGCCCTGAGGGGTCTCTCAGATCCTTCCATACAGACCCTTCACAGCTCCTCCAGCAGCCCTGCTCCTGCTCACTGGGATGTGCCTGGCTGTGCCCTTGCAGCTTTGGGGGCATGTCCCAGTGCAGTGGCACTGTCCTTGTCCCTGCTGCCCTCTGTGGGCCTTTCTCCAGGGAAAAATGTAAACACTGATATCTAACAATGTGCCTAAAATGACCAAGTCATTCCTTAACTGAAGTATGTAGAATAAAAGCAGTGTTTTCCTTTTCATCCCCAAAGAATGCCTCCCTGCTCCCTGTTGCTGTGCTGAATGCCAGGGTGCAGCACCTTGCTGTGAGCTGTGGCCACATTTCCTGACACACTGACCCAGTGAGGATGGGGAATTCACCCTGTCCTTGGCCTCTGCCAGAACCAGGGTGGGGAATTGACCCTGTCCTTGGCCTCTGCCAGAACCAGGGTGGGGAATTGACTCTGCCCTTGGCCTCTGCCAGAAGCAGGATGAGAACACTGGCCCATCCTTGGCTCCCCTGGCTGTCCTGAGCAGGGTGAGGGTTGCCACCAAGGCCTGGGTTAGCACATCAGAGAGATGCCCAGGGCAGGGATGGAGCCAAGGGCTCACCATTCCAGATGTGATTGAATGTTTTTAATGGATTAAGGCCATACTTCTATTGAGCTTTCCACCAAGGAAGGCCAGAACTGCAATTGTGCTCTATGGAAACAAGGTGAATGAGCAGGTTTGGGACAGTCCAGGCTGATCTTGTCAGACAGACACAACCTGTGCAGGAGCAGAGGGGCTGCCAGCTAATGATTAATTTATTCAAAACTCTGCAATTAATTGAAGCATGGTGGGAAGGGATTATTTGTATGGGGTTTATAAAGGCAAGGTCCTGCAGGACTGAGATGTGTGAGACTGGGAAAAAAGGGTTTTCTTATTATTACCTTCTCCCTTTCCATCTCAGTTTCCTGTGGGTATAGAACTCCAATAAAAACTGCAGATATTTAAACTGAAGACTGATTTCCTTGCTGTGTTTGACCTGTGTATGTGGGGACATAAAAGACAGGAGAACTGAGAAACACTGATTTTTATTAATTTTCTTTTCCTCTACAAACCTGTCTGGTTCAAAATAGAAGCAATGCAAATAATGCCAAATGTATTGGTACCTAAATCCCTCCAGGTGCAATAATGCAAGGAATTTATGAAACCAGGTATGGACTGTTGTTAAAACACGCTTTTCTTTCTGAAAATATCATCATGAATTAAATCAATTAGGTAATTAAGAACTGGAATTTAACTGTATAAAGGACAAAGAAAGGTCTCTAGTTATATTATATTAACCTTATGTATTCACTCAGAGTAGTACTCTGTGAGAAAGTCTATTTTCGGACTGAAATTTTAGAGCAGACCTCCTTTGCTGTAATACATCATCCTTCTAGCAAACCTCCTGTGTCTCAGAGACAAGCTTTCCAAACTCGTGTCCCATGAGCTTGTTCTTCATGTGTTTTTCCCCCTATTGGAAGCGTCTCAGTTTTTGCAGCTTTAGTTTTGGATGGAGAGTTACAGGGAGGGAGTTTAGTCCAAGAATATCAGTGTGGTTTCTATCATTGTGATTGGGCTGCTCTGTTAATGGTTTACTTAAAACAAAGAGATCTTTGCTATGGTGTTTGCTGCCCAGTCATAACTATCTGGAGTATTTCAACTATTCCTAGCTTTTCACTCGCAGGGATAAGAGCATCTGCAGCTGGCTGTCCTTTTGAAGGGATCTTGCTTCTGCCTTAAATATTTCCCTTGGAATTCTCAGGAGCTTTGGGAATGGTTTTTTAAACTCTCAGTCCCTGGCTGGCTGTGGCTGGACACCCAGCAGGCTGTTGTACCCTGTGCTCCAGGCAAAACCTCTTCAAGTGATTGAGAGGCCTCCCTCAGAGCAGCTGGATCTGCCCTTGGAGAGGCTGGATCCTGTCCTTGGAAATGCTGACTTCTGCCCTTGGAGCTGGTGCTGTGCTGGGCCCTGCAGCACTGGGCACTCTGGGCACGGGTCAAAATGCAGGGACTGGGGTTGTCACTGTCACTTGCAGATAGAACCTGAGCATTTCCAGTTCCTGTGACGTTTTGGGGCTGAGGGCTCTCAGCAATGCAGAAAATGGCTGTTCCAGACTCAGTTCCCTCTGCCCTGAGGTGCTGCAGTGAATGTTCCTGTGGATAGAAATCCAGTTAAACATCAACAGCAAAGTGAAGAGGATCAGGGTACAAGTTAAACGCTTGTGTGCCTGTTTCATTCAGGCATATGCATGGTTTTATGGTCTGAGAACACCACATTTAGTTAGTGTTCTGTTCTTCAGAGAGTTCATTCCTCTGAGAAATTATTTCTTTTTATCCCACTAAGAAAATGAAGCTATAAAAGAAAGCTGTTTCTCTGTTCCTAGTGGGTGACAGTTGGCACTTTGCTGTGTCCCTTGATGGCCCAAGGTCAGTGCTGAAGCTGCTGAAGGACTCCCCTCACATCCCAGCCAGACACAAGGAACTTGGTTTTTATTGAATACTGATTTAAACTTATTGGCATTCACTTAAAAACTAATTCTATATCAGCCAACTCCTTTAGGAGCCTTTCCAGAGGAGCTGGGACACCAGGAATCCTTGGCTGCACCACTGCAGAGGTGTGGGTTGTGCCAGGCTCACACTGCACTCTCAGACCAAATTCCTTTCCTGGGAGCTTTGTTGTGCAGCTGCTGCCACGTCACAGAGTCCACAAGGTACACCCAAAACTGCACCAGGGAAATCCACAGAAATGCAGATGGGAAAAAGCTTGTTTGATAAAAATGAACATTCCCTCCCCTCAGTGCATGACAGTTCACCTCATGAAAGCATTTCTATCTCATTTTTAACATCTCTGAGCTTCAAAAATTGGTCTGTTCCAAGAGCCCGTGTAACTCCCAGTGAGGTGACTAAATGTACTTTGTTTATCTTGCTACTTGAAGAATTGATTAATTATGATACAGAGCAAGTAGGTATTGAGCAGAGCAAACAGGCTGGTAACACATGTTCCTCTCTTCTGTCTTAGAGGGAAAAACATGTTCTCTATTTCCTTCTAGTGCCTGGCTTTTATCACTGGAAACACGGGATCATGAAGTGCATCACAGCATTCCCAGGGAATGTTCTCCCTGGCTGCCCTGGCCCTGCCTGGGGAGGAGCTGGACAGGGCTGGGCAGTGCCAGCTGAATTCAGCACCCCGGGGCACAGCCAGCAGCTCTTCTTATTTGTCTAAATTCTTAAGAGAGAAGGAACATGCAGAAACAAGAAGAGCAGGAAGCACTGAGTCTCACTGCAAACTGCTCCTTGCACTTCTCTTTCTGGGGTTTCCAAGCAATGAAACAAAAGGTTTCTCTTGCTTTCAGACTGCATTTGAAAACATTTTCTTTCCCTTTCATCTCCTGAGAAACTGAGTAAAACTGTAAATGAAACAAAAGCACTTTGACACCACAGATGAATCCAGAGGTATTGAACAGCACAGAACTTGCTAGAAAGAAGCCAGGCAATGTTTTCTGAGAAAGAAATGTTCTTGCTGTAGGCCTGGTATCTTAATCCACTCCTACCTTTTGTCTTCTATATCCCAGAGGAGCATAATTCAACATTAAAAAACCCTCCTCACAAAGTACAGAATAGCAGTCTGTAAAAATGAAATGCAAAGCACAGTGAGACCATGTCCAAATACGAGCAGTGCTGAAACAGGAACCACAATCCACAGGCTCCTTCTCATCACTTAGAGGGACACAGAGCACTGTCACTGTGCTGTGGGGGTCAGTCCTTGCAGATGTTTCTCAGCTCCCCAGAGAACACAGCCAGCACTGCTGGGGACAGCAGAGAACTGTTGGGGACAGCAGAGAGCTGTTGGGGACAGTTCAGCATTGATAGGGACAGCTCAGAACTGCTGGGGACAGCACAGCATTGCTGGGGACAGCACAGAACCGCTGGGGACAGCTCAGCACTGCTGGGGACAGCACAGAGCTATTGGGGGGACAGCACAGCACTGCTGGGAACAGCTCAGCACCGCTGGGGACAGCTCAGAACAGCTGGGGAGAGCACAGAACAGCTGGGGACAGCTCAGCACCGCTGGGGACAGCACAGAGCTGTTGGGGACAGCAGAGAGCTGTTAGGGACAGCTCAGCACTGCTGGGGACAGCACAGAGCTATTGGGGGGACAGCACAGCACTGCTGGGAACAGCTCAGCACCGCTGGGGACAGCACAGCACTGCTGGGACAGCTCAGCACAGAACCGCTGGGGACAGCACAGAATGGCTGGGGACAGCACAGCACTGCTGGGGACAGCTCAGCACAGCTGGGGACAGCAGAGAGCTGTTGGGGACAGCACAGAGCTGTTAGGGACAGCTCAGCACTGCTGGGGACAGCTCAGCACTGCAGGTGCAGCTCAGCCTGAGGGATGCTGCACACCCGCAGCCGCTGTCCCGGCTCAGCGCCGCCCCTCCTGTGTTCCCATGGCCACCGCGGGGATGCCGCTTTCCCCCCGCGCTCCCTCCGCGCTCCCTCCGCGTTCCAGGCACTTGTAAGGTCTTTGCAGAGCCGGCGGAGCTCGGAGCAGTGTCCTCATGCTCCGAGCCAGGCTCTTGCCCGTTCCAGCTCTTCCCAAGTAGGTAAAATATGTGGCAGCACCGTGCCCAGCCTCTGCTCCGTGCCGGGCCAGCTGACCTGCTGAAAGGAATCCTTCTGCACGGATCTCGTGCCAACTTCTGTCAGAGTCACTTGAAAAGCATTTAAACTCTTTATTAACATTCACAAACCAGTTTCTTCTCCATGGCAGTGATGCTGGGCAAGGCTTCTGCTTATTTTGGGTGCAACCCTGCTTCTCTGGAAGAAAGCCTTTTGCAAGGTCTTGATCACCTTCAGTTTGGTTTCAGGAATGAAATCAGTCCTTGACTAATTTTGAAACCAGCTGAAAAGCAACGAAATAGTTGTGTCTGTGGGGACTTGTGTCACTGATAAAAGGAGCAGCCTCAGCTGGATTTGCTGGGTGCATTGGCCATGCTGCTGCAGCAGAGGCCTTGGCAGGCAGCACTTGCTCCATGCACTCCATTTCTCCCTTCCTTTGAAACCAGAGTTCCTTTCTTTTGGGCATCTGTTGTTGGCTCAGTGAGTGTCTCTGCCCCCTCATCTCTCTCTTTCCAGTTTGTCAGAAGTGCTGGATGGATTCTCAGCCTCTCACTGCTCCTGACCTCTGCTGCTCCAGCTGAAGGGCTTTTCTCTCCTGCAATCTCCTCATTTACTCACCCCTCTGCTTTTGTCCTCCTCAGCACTGCACCCATCAGGTCTAACATTTCACTCTGTTCTGTGTGGTGGGTCAGGAAATAACTCACAGTGAGGTGAAGGATGAAAAAAGGACTTTAATGTGATAGAAATGATTTCCAAATGAGAAGAACACTGAAGTGACTGATAGAAAATGAGAGCTTGGATCTGACTGGAAAGGAGACAACTCAAGGAACTGAGCTTAGAGAAACCAGGGAGCTGAATTTTGGCACGTCCAACAGCAGAATAAATCCCACTAATTAAAATGTATCTGAGCTAATTAGTAGGATCAGAGTTGAATTAGGAACACTTTTAATAGCTTGGAGAGGAAAGATAATGAGAGAAGTGCCAATTTTTCAAAATGTTTGTGGAAGGTGTAGGGGGATGGGGAAATGTGAGAGAGGCCCCTGGCTGAGCAGCTCAGGGAATTGGGTCAAACTCGTGCTGGTTTGGGTCCAGTTGTGCCCAAAGCAGCCCAGAGCTGGGCTGGTTGAAGTGGGTCAGAAGGTGCCCAGCCCTGGCAGGCTCAGGCTCTGCTCACATCCATGCATGCATGCATACATGCACAGCTCCCACTGCAGCACTGCAGCCACATGCAGCCTGCCTTGGGGAGCACAAATGGCAAACTGGGGTGTCAGGGGGAAGGGCAACACTTCAGAGCTTCAGCTCCTCACAGAAACAGACACGAGCTTCCCTGCCTCACACACACATTTCCTCACTTTCTGCTTCTGTTGCTATGGCATTCACAAAATTCCAGCATTTCAATGCAGCAAAGGGGAAATCTGGCACAGAACTGCAGCTTAATCAGTTGTTGGAAACTAACAGCTTCAGCAGTTCTAAAATCACCCCAATTACAGAATCACAAGGCCAGTTAGGTTGGAAAAGACCTCTAAGATCAGGGAGTCCAACCTTTGACCAGCCTCTGCTTGTCACCTAGAGCTGAGGAGAGCCATGCAGGGAGGCAAGCTGGAGCTCCTGCATGTCCCCTGGGAGAGCTGGGGTTGGAAAATGCCAGCCCCTGCTCACAGCAGCTGCCCCATCTGCAGCCTGTGAGAGCCCAGGACGTGCAGGGAGCATTGGGTACCTGAACCCCCTGGGAAGGGCAGGGAAACTCCCCAGGGCTGGCACTCACAGCCTGAGAGGGGCTGAGAAAGGTGACTGCAGAGTGGCACTGATGTGTCACACCCAGAAACCACCTCTGCACCTTTTTCTGATTGTTTAACAGACCCAGTAGAAATTAAATTTTTCATATATTTAAAAAGATAAGAAAGCACATTCAATCCACTCCCATTTTTTTCTGATTCAGTGATATAGGAAATCTGACAAATTCAGGTCTTGCAAGTATGGAGAGGACAATTACAAATCTAATCAGCAAGGAAACAAATAAAAACATGGACATTCTCTCTTTTATTTTTAAATTATTTTTATTTTATTTATTTCTGTATGGGCAGAATGTTCATCCCTTAAAAAAAGAAATAAATTAAAAGCACACAAAAAACCCAAACAGCATCAACCAAAGTTAGGGAATAAGCAGCAGCCCTTTGGAGACCTGCCCCTGTCCCCCTGTCACTTGCTCAGGCATTTCTGGGCACAGCTGACAAAGGAGAACAAAGCAGAGCCAGAATCCAGCCCTGAGCCTGTCCCTGCAGCCTGCTTGGGTTTCTCATGGCAACCACAAAAACTCTGCAGCTATGGCAGTGCCTCCATCCTTTTGTCAGGACATGTTTGAAATCCTGCAAACTCTTTAAATAGCAACATCTCATGAACTACAGTCATCAGATTAAAGAGCTTTTATCTACATTTTCTAGGACTTTCTCTTAACTGTTCTCCTATGGAAAGAATGGTCTTTGAATTACTGACAGGAAATTCACTGTCAGAATTTTAAAGTGGAGTTGTAAAACTGGAAAAAAGAATGTATATAACTAAAGTGGAGGTGAAGGGACACATTTCCCAGTGTCACAATTCTCTTTTAATACTCAGATTCATTTCATATTCACTGCACAAAAATTAGAAATAGGTGTAACTTTTGGAAGTTTGATAACTTTTGACAGAAATTACCTACTTTAATGTTAGACTGATCTAATCCTACTGGGCCTGATTGTCTACCTTGAAGCCTGTGGGAGTTTTACTGGTGAAATATTGGGAGATATAAACTGTGTTGGAAAATTAAAAGCAAAGCCAAAGAAGGACATATAATTCAAACAAGGCAGGAAATGTTTTTCGCATCAAATATGAAATACACATACACAAAATATGGTTAACATATTGAAATCTCAATAGCTTCTGTTGGAAAATTCCCAGTCTACTCTGTGAATGATGGAGCTGCAGGTTCCCTCCTTCTCTCCCAGAGGAGACAATCTCTGCACCCTCCTGTGAGTAAAGGAAGGGACATGGTCAGGAAATAGAGCTGGGAAATCAGCTGGGAAATAACTAATATCAGTCTAAATATTAGCAAATACAAAGTTAATTTTACAATCACAGACAAGAATTTGTAACCTCCATGCCAAGAGTGACAGAGGCAGCAGTTCCTCAGTGCTCAGTTGTATTCCTTGGGTACACATTCTGAGTCTTTCATTCCATCCCAGTTCAGCAGTAACACAGCATCTTGTTTCAGCTCTGGTGCTCCATGGGCATTTCCAGGTCCTTTATTCCTCTAGTACAATGAGATGTGGTTTTCCCCTAAAAGCTTTTAGTTAATGCTGCAAAGCTTTCTATTATTGCTGAGGATTTCAGCAACAGCAAAAAAACAATTCAGAGGAAAATAGGAATAATTAAATGCCTTCTGCCATGCTGGATGGATTTACAGTTCAATTTGGCTGAGCAGGGTTCAGAGTGAAGTCTCTCACAGCTACAGACAGCTGTAAGAAAAGAAAGGGGGCCAGGAGGCTGGACCCTTCCTGGGTGCTGTGGCAGTGCTGAGGGATTGCCTGTGTTGCTGCAGTAACCGTGTCCTCCTTGGGAAAATCCTGCTGCTCACAGGGAAACAGGCTCCACTGCCCTGCTTCATGTGCCAGGGACACAGGGATCTGAGCAGGGCCTGGCTCTGTCACACTGACACCCCGTCCTTGCTCTGCCTGTGCTGACCCTGTCACTCCTGTGCTTGGGAAGGGTTTCTTTGGGACACAGGGAGCCTAATCCCCCCTGCATGGTAATTCTGGGACTGAGACCTGCTCTGAGCAGAGCTGGCTCTGTTCAGCTGCCTGTGAACAGCCAGGGAGCCAGGAGAGTTCCACACAATGTTATTTACACTGCTACCCCTGAGCTGGCAGGTACACACGTGGGACAGGGTCACCTGCACAGCTCTGAGGCTGCAGTGTCAGGACACAGGCAGTGTCACTGTGCCTAGACATGAAGCATTTGGGTCACAAATAAAGCCAGCTCTCACTGCTGGTTTTGCTCTTTGATTGCACAGAGAGGCAAAGTGTGCTTTCCATGTGGATGTAGGGAGATGAATAATCCTCCATTTTCCCTGGTAGATTGTCAGGCAATATTCACATTCCCCACTGAACATACCTGTGCACACCCTCAAACCTCACCTGCCTCATGCTGGTTATGATAAACGTGGGCTCTGGACATCACAGAGAGTTTGGCTGCAGCAGGTATGGAAATGTTCTGCTTTGGTGCCAATTCCTGACACCAGCTTTTAGCTCCTGTGGCTGGCAAAGGGGAGGTTCACTCAAAACTCCCCTCTCAGAACTCTCCAGGTCTGTATCTGGGCTCACTGAGTGTGTGAGGGTGGCTGCAATGGTTCCCTGCAGGCTCCTGCCCCTCTCAGAACTCTCCAGGTCTGTATCTGGGCTCACTGAGTGTGTGAGGGTGGCTGCAATGGTTCCCTGCTGCAGCAGCCAGGGGTGCAGCACTGCAGGCTGTGCAGGGGCAGGGATGTGGCCCCAGGGAAGGACACCCTGCCCTGTCTGGGCTCTGAGCTCAGCTCAGCTCTGGGCTCTGCTGCTCAGCAGCCTCAGTGATCCCACAGTCACCTGCCTTGGGTGGAAGGCCTAATAACCACATTTACACTTCTTTCTTCTCTTCAATTACAGACTGGAGTTTACTTTTGTTATGATGGCAATTTTATTGTGAGGTTTCATTTCTCTTTTACTGTGCATGAAATGGAACAATGAGGTGGCTGTTCAGCAATCAAAATTACTCCTGTAATTGTAACACAGTGAATAAGTATGTGCAAGAGAATAATCTTGTAAAAGCTAATTACCTCGGTCATTAATAATTAGGATTTATGAGTTAAGTAATATGCTGCAGCTGTATCCAATTCCTTGGCAATTTCATGTGGAAAGTTGAGAGATAATTTTAGAAATAATCCATTGGGAAATCCCAAGTGACAACTAAACCAGCATCTTAGGTTCTGCCTGAGGCTTCTCCCTTCAGCTCTGGCTATTTGAGGCTGGAGTGGCAATTTGCAGTCTTGTCTCATTTGTGGGCATACACATTTGTTCGTTTCCATTTCTTTGTGCATTGCTTCATTTGATTCTTAGCAAGACTTTTTGTCTTACTGGCTTCTCCTGGCAGAAGAATTAATAATACATTTGAAGTTTAAGTGCATGTACACAGGGTTGTCTGGTCTTTACATTTTCCATCAGACTTTTTCTGATTGCTAAACAGACTCAGTAGAAATTAAATTTTTCATATATTTAAAAATATAAGAAAGCACTCTCAATCCACTCCGATTTTTTTTTTCCCTGATTCAGTGACAGATGAACTCTGGCAAATTCAAGTCTTGCAAGTATGGAGAGGACAATTACAAATCTAACAATCTTTTTTCTGCCCCCTCCCAGCCAGGAGCCCAGGTGGGTGTCCATGTGTAAATAAGCAGGAGGTGCCTCCATCACCTCCCAACATCCCTGCTGTGCCCCCAGGGCCTGCACCAATGGCACGGGAACACCCTCACACCTGGGTTTTGCCTTTCTTGCATTAGAGAAAGCAGGCAAACAATTCAGCTTCACGATTCAGCACTAGGGAAGCTTTCTGTATTGTATTTTACATTTCTAGCCAATGTGGCACTTGATAGTGGCGCTCATTTCTCCCTGTGCTGTGGCAAGATGGCTTTTCAAACACAGGGACACTTACTTTTCTCCAGCGGAAACGGGCAGGTTTTAACTGTAGGGAGCAGGTAGCAAAATCAGGGCATGTTGTAATTACTGCTGAATGTAACAGAGCAGGAAAACGCCCGTGTCGCTTTATTTCAGGACTGTGTGCTGAAGCTCTCCCCTCCCGGGAGTGCAGGGACCCTTGGCTGGGCGGCTGGAGTGGGCACAAAAACAAACATATATTTTATTTTCCTTTTAAAAACCTACTGTGTTCTCCTTTGATGCATGTTCAAGCTATGCGTTATCCCAGTCACAGCCAAGTTTCACCACTTTTACACACACAGGTTTTTCGGGGTGATGTAGTTTGTCGGAATTCCCAGCAGATTCACTGTTCACGACCCATTTTTCCCCAGGAAGCCGTTCCTTTCGCAGCTGTGTCCCGGCTCGCTGGCAGGCGGTGAGGCAGCGGCAGCCGGCCAGGTGTCCCTGATGAGCGGGCAGGTGAGCGGGCACAGCCCCGGTGCTGGCACCAGTGCACACTGAGGCACGGGGGATGGCACTGCCGCCACGGCCGCGTGTCGAGCGTTCAATCAAAGCCTTTCCTTCCCCAGCAGGACACCTGCGGGTCCCTGCCCGGGGCAGCGGCTGCTGGGAGCCGCGGGGCCGGGAAACACAGCCCGTCCCGCCCGGGGCTGTGCTAACCGAACCCCGGTAACGCGCCCCGGCTCCTGCCGAGAGCTCACCGCGCTCCCCCGGGCACAGCCGGGCACAGGCGGGCCCCGGTACCTGCGGGGCAGGGAGGGAGCGGGCCCGGCCCGTCCCGGGCGGGCGCAGGGCAGTGCCGGGGCGGAAGCGCCGCTCCGCCCGCCCCCAG
>VWYE01000743.1:250-44147 GCA_013398995.1 Alaudala cheleensis | reverse complement strand
CGGATCGTGTTCGGAGCCAGCGCTCAGCCCGCAGCGTGTCCCCGGGCTGCCGGGCCCCCGTGGCTGCCGGGGGGCTCCCCCGGGCCGGTGCCGTGCCCGGAGGTGCCGGGGGGATCCCCCGGGCCGGTGCCGTGCCCGGAGGTGCCGCGGGGAGCTCCGGGGAGCGGTGGCGCTGCCGAGCCCCCCGAGGAGCCGTGCCCGGAGCCCCCCGCGCTGCTGAGCACGCACAGCCCCGCGGCGCGCAGGGTGGGCTCGCAGCAGCTGATCCCCCGCAGCCTGGCCGAGAGCCGCCCCCAGGGCCGTACCCAGGGCCACGAGCGGGGCCTCAAGGTGCGCAGCCTGGTGGAGACCCCCCGGCTGCCCTCGGGCAGCGACCCCGAGGATGAGCCCGAGGGCGGCCCGGGCGCGCTGCGGCGGGGACTGCGCTCCACGTCCTACCGCAGGGCCGTGGTCAGCGGCGTGGAGCTGGACGGCTCCAACAACTGCAACAGGAAAAACAGAATGTCCCAGCCCATCCTGAGAGCCGTGGTTGAAGATAAAGAGAAGTTCTCGAGCCTGGGGAGGCTAAAGGTAAGGTGTGCTGATGGGTGAACGTGTTGGCTCCGTGGGAGCGTGGCCTGCTGATTCTGCATTTTCTGTAAATGCTGGGACTTTGCAGTTCGTTGTTTTTGTTTTGCTTTGTTTTTTTGCTAACACAAAACTTTTCATAGTTATTGTGAGTTTCTAAGGTGCTGTTTTCCAAGTGAGGCATTGGAGATGGCAGGCTCTGTTGAAATCCAGGAGGTTTTCTGGCTGCCTCCTGCTTGCCTTTCCTGCCAGATTCTCCAGCTTTCACAGCCGAACCACGGCTTAAAACCTGTGTCCCAGAAACGAGTAAACAGGAAAAAAAGGGACATTGTCTTAATAAAGTCTGCATGCTGGAATAGAGACAGAAAACTGAACTTCCTCCTTCATTTCTCTGAGACATTAGTTTTAAAGTAGTTTGTAAAACAATTGACATTTAAAATTGATAGAAATCACTTCGGGTATCCCAAGTAATGCCTGAAAGTAAAAGCAGCATGCCTGGTTTAAATCTTGGTTGTAATCCCTTAGAACCCCATAGAAGATTTACATTGAATGTTACTGTATTAAATTGCAAAGACATACTGATAGTGTTCTTGTACTTATCATAGTGTAATATTGTATTTCTTTACTTTAAATGTAACTTGTTACTGTATGAAACGTAGCCACAGATTTCTGTGTGATGAAGTACACCAGGCCAGGAGCTGATGCTGTAGCTTTTAAAGTAATTATCAGCGGTAAGGCAGTTTTCAGCCAATTTGAAGTTGTGGTAGTGGATGCTTCTGTGAGAACACTGCAAGCAGTGAAACAGAAACAGATGAAATTGTGCACAGGTGCAGTGTGAGGTGGTTTGGTTTGGGAGGAGACCTAAAGCAGTGAGTTATGTTTAAGATGGGACATGGCACTGTCCTTGCAGAGCTCTGTGTGAGCAGTGGTTTATGAAATAGGCTTTGGGCCCTGAGCCCTGTTGCACCAGGACAGCTGTTTCATTTCAGAGGGTTTGTGCTCTCAGAAGGCTCCTTTACAGAGTGCTCAGGGTGGTTTTGTTCGCAGGCAGTGGAAGGGCAGCCTCGGTGCTGTGCCTCTGCAGAAAGCCCTGGGACAGAGGGATGGGCTGCAAGTTCACTGAACCCTCTCAGGCCAGGGCAGTGAAACAGGGAAAATACATCTAAACAAGGCATGAGAGAAATGAAACTAGAGTAGCTTTTCACTTTCTCTGGTGACACAGTTGTTTTTACTGAACTCGTGTCTAATGTCTGAACAGATTAGGGCCTGTTGATTTGGTGCCCAAGTCTTGAATGAAACAGACTTGTTACTGTGATTATTTTGCATTCCCCTCCTCCTAACATATCTCTATTTCCTGTTCAAATGATCTGCAGAAGATGCTGAAAGGACAAGGGACGTTCGATGGGGAAGGTGAGCCCTGTTCTGTCAGATTTGCTGGGAACTCCCAAGGGAGATGAACTCCAGGATGGTTTTGCACACTTCCTTTGTGTGGAGTCAAAGGCTCAGTGCCTTGTTTTTCAGTAGTGTGACTGAGATGTGGGACTATAATTTTGGCACTGGACGTACCTTAGGGATATCTTAGTGACTATGAAATGGCAGATTAAAAAGGTTGTTAAGGGCTTCTTTCCCACTTGAGCTCCTGTCCCTCCCAAGAAGGACACAGCTGTTGGCTGTGTCTGCCTCAGCCCTCACAGGTGCATGTGGGGCTGCCCAGGTGCAGGACATTTGATCCCTAATGGCTTTGGGCCATCCCTGCAGCACACACCTGAGTCCTTTCTCTGGGCTGAGGGTTCACAGCTGTTTCTGCCTTCTCATCAGCTGAGGGCTGAACCCTTGGCCTCTGTGAGCATTTTCTTTTCTTGCTACCTTGCTTCTCTTTGCATTTAAATTTAAGTGTCAGAAAAACACTGTTTGTGGAGCTGTATTTTTGTGTTACTCATTAATTCTGAGTAATGCCAAGTTTGCTGCTTTTCCCAGTATTTCAACAAGAAAAACATCTAGGATGAGTCCACAGAAGTTGTGTTACAATGACTGCTACTCTCCTGACTTATCCCTGCTTAATGCCTCTTTGAGGTCATCTCAGCTGCTGTGTTACCTTCCTCTTGTTTCTGTTTTCAAAGCTTCCCACTGTGTTCTCTTTGCATCATCCCCTTTTCCTACTCTTTATTTTTATCTCTTCTCACCCTATGTCCTGATGCTGTTTTTTAGATTCTCTTCCAATGGCTCCTTTCTGTCCTGGACAATCCCAGCTCATAACTTTCTCTGTGGTGCTCCCAGAGTTCAGTTGCTGTGCCAGTTTCCTCTGTTAGCAGTGCACAAACTGCACAGACCCCTCCTGAAGGGCTGTCCCAGGGGCCACACCTGGCCCTGCACTGGGGCAGGGCTGAGCAGGTGGGACAGACCCAGCCAGGTGTGGGGCTGCAGGAGCTGGGCCCTGCCTGGAGCAGCCAAACTTCCACTTGAGTTCCCCTTTCCCCTGCAGGGGAAGATTGGATGTTACCCAAAGCCTGGCCCATCTAAAAGTGCCTTTCAGGGCCGGCTGTTTAATGGCTGAATTCATCAGTGGGTTTTTGTGTGTTGGATTGCTGTCCTTGTCCCTGCTGTTGCAGGGCTGTGTGGCCAGGGAGGCTGGGGAGCAGCAGGAGAGCTCCACACCCGTGTTCCTTTGCACTGATAGTGCTGAATTAACGATGGCACAGCTCAAACACACCAGGAGTGTATTTACTCTTCAGGTTCAGAGGTCTCCTGCTTACTCAGACAGGCCTTTAGCTTTCTGTTTGGAACAATTCTGATCTCTGGAACTGTGGAACAGTGACATGGGAAGGCAGTGTTTAGAGTTTAGTACCTAGAGTTGACAGGAGAAGGGTTGGTGCTGTTCCTGGACATGAAAACAGTGAGACCTGCAGATCAGTGACTGCTCCACTGACACACAATCCCATTTTCTAATTGCTGGCTAATTACAGAACTGGGTACTGCAAACCAAGGAAGAAAAAATTGTTTGCTATTTTTTTTTCTTGACAAAGACCACATCTGTTCTTTAATTGGGTCTGGGAGGATCTTTGGGTACAGTGAGCCATTGTCACTGTACTGCACCATTGTCCAGCCCAAATCAGTTGCTATCTTTGTCTGCTGGAGTGTGAGCAGCACAGTGACACTTGGGTTTCTTTCATTGTCTCAATGTTACTTTAAAATTTTATGAGAGCAGCTAAACTAACTTTCTAGCAATGACTGACACACTGTTGTTATTTGACAGAAAATGCTGTTCTATATCAGAACTATAAGGAAAAAGCTCTGGACATAGATTCTGATGAGGAGTCTGAGCCCCAGGAGCAGAAGGTGGATGACAAGGTTGTTTTTCACCACAAGCCCCTGAGGTCCACGTGGAGCCAGCTGTCTGTGGTGAGTTGTGGTCCTTGTGTGGCCAGAGTCAGCATCTCAGGGGGGGCTGAAGCAAAGGCTTCTCTCACTCACTGCTGGAGTTTTGGGCTGAAATTAGTCAGCATCTTTTTCATCTCATAAGAACAACGTGGATGACACAGTCAGTTACTGGTCTTTGTTTCATGTGAAGAACAGTGAAACCAAGTTCATTTTAGAGTCCTGGATTTGGCAAAGGCACAGCTGTACTGACAAATTAAAAAAGGGCTGTGTGAGTTCACTACAAGGGGAATTTTACTAAAGAAAGGCTCCAGTTAGTTACAAACAAGTTGCTGCCGAGTTGCTCTCAGTCACTGCACAGCAGCTCTTGAGCTGTCTCAGTGCAATGTTTGATGGGAAGTGGAGCTGGGGGTGCTGTGCTGTCCTTGCACAGGCTGGGAAGTGTCTGCAGGGCTTTGGCAGAGCAGCAGCCTTAAACAAAGTAAATTCAGCTGTTCCCATCACTGCCTCCCCTGCTAATAACCTGACAAATTACTGATGGCAGCTGATACTGCCACAGCTCTTCCTCAGACATGGGATTTTGGGACTGAAGGAACCATAACAATTCTGTGTTTATGTGGTTTATTCTTTGATCATTTCTGTGGCTGCTGGAGGGATATCCCTAAAATAAAGGGTTTGGGGTTGTTTTTTGTTAATGTAACTTGTAGAACGTTGTAGGCGCTCATCTCTGGCATTAGAGAGGTTATGCCATGACAAGATCACTGGAGTATTTGACCATCAGCTCTGTGTATCCCAATAAATGGGGGATTAACCCAAAGGCTGGGTAGATGGTCTGATTAGCAGAGCTGTCTCACAGATGCTGATGACCTTTTGCAGTTTAAAGTATTGAAAATAAATCTCTGATTCAGTAATTATAAAGAACACAAGACAATGTGGTTTTGAAAAGATGTGCTTTAATTTTCTTTTTCCAACAATCAAATATTTAAAATGTAGTCCATTTACTTCATGTTGCAAAAAAAAAAAAGTGTTTATGATGAAGTGGAATTGTTTTTTCTGCCTTCTGGGCAAACTAGCAGTTAAATGTTCAACAGCTGAGGTATTTTGGAAGGAATGCTATTTAGTAATAATAATAATGATAATTTCAAAACATTAATTTGCTTTGAGGCAAAAATAGCATGAAGACCATCTCAGGAGGAGGTGGTTCTGTTCTGTGCTGCACTTACAGAAACCATCTTGTTCTTTACTGCTCCTCACACAGGAACTTGTGCTCTGTTTGCATTTGATTTACAAGATTGGAAGTGGGGAATGAATGGGAAAAGGTGGAGCATGGAGAAAACAAAATCTGGGAATCTGAGACTCACAGTGACTGTGTTTATAACTCTGGAAAAATTACATGCTGTCAATGTGGATGAAAAAGTTCAAAAGTGAGCCTGGAATTGTCACAGGAAGTCAGCTGGAAAATGTCAGCCCTGGGTTTCAGCATGTGCTGGGAGAGGAGCAGGAGAATTCTGTGGTGTTTATTAGCAGTGCCTGGCTGGGAGAGCCAGGGCAGATGCACAGGGATCCCCTCTCCCTGCAGGAGCTTTCCCTGGCAGCTGCTGCAGCTCCAGCCACCTGTGCTTGAGGGACAGTGCCCTTCAGGCATGGAGCTGTCAAATGCTTTATGATAACAGTCATGAAAAAGGTGTTTCAGTCTTCCTGAAGTGCATTCACACCTGTTGATCTTGGTTGTGACTGGTTTCTCATTCATGTAAAAATCAGCTGCTCTCAGTGGCTTTATGGGGTCACTCCCAGGGTCAGTGTGCAGGGTCCCTTTGCAGGGCTGCACCTCCCAGGGTCAGTGTGCAGGATCAGTGTGCAGGGTCCCTTTGCAGGGCTGCACCTCCCAGGGTCCCTGTGCATGGTCCCTGTGCAGGGTCAGTGTGCAGGGTCCCTGTGCAGGGTCACTCCCAGGGTCCCTGTCCATGGCTGCCTCCCTCCAGGGTCATTCCCGGGGTCCCATCCCCCTGTGACACCAGCCCAGCCCCTGGTGTGGCTGTGTGGGGCTGTCAGGGCTGATGTCTGCCCTGGCTCCCCTTTCTCTCCCTGGAGCAAAGGTCACTCTGGGTATGGTGCAGCCATGCAGTAGATTCCTGGTGACCCCTTCAGCACCTCTCTTGGTTTGAAGGAAGTTTTGTCCCACAGTTCCCCTGTCCTCCTTTCATTCTTTGCTTCTTACCCCCATGGCTGGATCAGTCACTGCTGGGGAAAATCCAGCCCAGTGTGGTGACAGCAGGGATGCTGGGCCTCTTCCTTCCCTTCTGGTTAATGAAGTTTTTGTTTGCTTCATATATAACACGTGGCATTTTTTAGGTTAAACATTTTGGACATGTCAAATTAGATATTGAGTTTTCATTGGCAGAAAAGGCCAAAGTGGTCTCCAAGACCTGTGTCCTTTGGGAGTGTCAGGCTGGGCCATGAGTGCATGTGCCATGAGCTGGTGTGTGCTTTGTGGGACACAGCCACGTGTGACAGCAGTGACCAGGGAGCACAGCTTGGAGCCTGAGATCAGCAGGTGCCCCCAGGAGCTGCCTGAACCCTGGCAGTGTCTGTTCACTGAAATCTGGGGCTGTGCTCACAGCTGTTTCCTGGGTTGGTGTATTTGCAGAAAACTCTTCCACTGCATCCAGAGAAGTGACATTGCACCTTCCAGTGCCACTGCACTTCCTCAGGAATGCTCTGAAGCCTTCAGGCTGCTGATTAAAATGTACTTTAATTGCTTAATAGAAAGACATCTAATCAGTTCTTGCTCAGCATCCAGAAGTGTCTGCTTGTGGTGCTGTGGGAATTTGGGACCTGTGTTCCAAAGGACATTGGAATGCTGATGTTACTTTCATGGGCATTTCCCTGTGAGTCTGTGGCACCTCTTCATTCCTGCTGTCCAGCACTGTGGGCCCTGCTGAGCAGGAACAAACTGAGGAAAAAGACATCCTCTAAAATCCCAGGGAGCAGGTGGAGCAAGGAGAGCAAGCTGCTGGTGGTGGCATGTCAGGAGCTTTGGGAGGAGACAGAAATGGTGTGGGGGTCGTGTGTCTGTGGTGTGCCTCTGCCCCAGGAAGGGAACAGGGCCAGCCACAGGTGTGGTGCTGTGGCCCTTCCCTGCCCTGTGTCCCTCCTGATCTGCTCCTGCAGGGCCAGGCCCTCCTGGGTGCTTTGCTTTCTAGGTTTTGATAGTCCTGTGTCTCTTTTGAATTACATTTCCCCACAAAAGGCATTACAGATATCGATGGGTTTGTTTTCCAGGTGAAGAAGAATGGTCTGTCAGAAGCAATCAGCCAGGAGGAAAGGAAGAGGCAGGAGGTACTGTGTGCTGGGGGCTGCACTGAGCCTGGCTCAGTGTGCTGGGGGCTGCACTGAGCCTGGCTCAGTGTGCTGGGGGCTGCACTGAGCCTGGCTCTGTGTGCTGGGGGCTGCACTGGGCCTGGCTTAGTGCTCTGTGTGCTGGGGGCTGCACTGAGCCTGGCTCAGTGTGCTGGGGGCTGCACTGAGCCTGGCTCTGTGTGCTGGGGGCTGCACTGGGCCTGGCTCAGTGCTCTGTGTGCTGATAAGGAGATGCTGACAAGAGTTCATTGCTTGGCTTCCTGCCCTCCAGTGGAGTGTCCTGAGGTGTCTGTCCATGCCAGGGGCTCCCAGGCTGCTCCCTGCCCCAGCCTGGCAGCACTGGGGTCACTGTGCTGGGGAAGGGGTGACATTAAGGTGACATTAACTGCAGCTCACAGAGGGGAGGTGGCACACGAGTTCTTAGAGCAGAGAGGAGCAAAGAGCAGCTTGTACAGAGCCCCGGGGCTGTACCCACCCCTGGGAGCTGTGTGTGCCTGTGGAGCCCAGCTGGGGCCATGGGGGCCTCCCTGCTGGCAGCAGCAGCACTGGGTGCCTGTGTTCTCTCTGTCCTTCCCCTGGCTCCTGGTGTCCTCTTCATCCACCTCCTTTTCCCCTCGTGTCCCCCTCCCGTGCTGTGCCCTCCTGCTCCCCGCAGGGCTGTGTCAGAGGGGTGAGAGGAGCTGCAGAGCCTGGCTGGGGCAGCTGTGTCCCTGCAGCTCCTCCCCAGGGCTGTCCTTCCTCAGGGAGCACAAGGAGCCCTGCAGCCTCACCTGACCTGTCCCAGCTCCTTCTCCCCTGCTCAGGACACGGCTCAGCCTCCTCCTGCAGGGAGGCTTTCACACAAGGCACATATTGCAGTCATCTCCTTTAGGAGCCTCCAGTCTGTGATTCCTGGAGCCACACTTGCATCCTTTCAAAAAGAACAAGTTCTTTGGATGCCTTTTAAATGTAAAGTCTTTAATGTTACCAAAAATGTTTTTGTGCCTGAGGGTTTTCCATTTGAACTTTAGAGGCCAATTCTTTCAGTGGGAGCCTAAATAAATATTTTTAAGCTGTAGTTACATTACCAATTCATGCTTTTGCTGTATTTCTTTTAAACTGCTTTTTATCCTTTATTCTTTATCTGTTCTTTAAATTGCTTTTTAGAGCCTATTAGATTATTTTATATTTATTTAATATACGTTGTCACTGCAAAAAAATGTATTTGTTTGTCTTGTGCCTTGATTGATGTCCATGTCCTGTCTTCACACACATCCCATCTTTCAGAACCTGTTAGTGAGATGGATCTCTGTGCATATTTTGGCCAAAGAAAATGTGTCACAGAGTGGTTTGAATTAAAGTTATTTTCAGTAGGTCTTTCCTTGCAAGCCCACAATACCTGTGTGTGTGTGTGTGCCAACTGCAGCTGGGCCTGGCAGTGCCACTGTCCTTGGGGCTCCCACTGTCCCACCCAGGGACACCCAGCAAGCCCCAGGGAGCTGCCCCAGCCCCTGGCTGTGTGCCAGGGCCTCTCCTGTGATTTCTGTTCCCCAGAACGTGTTTGGGTCATGGTGGGGTGATTCTCTGTCCCCTCCTTGCCCACCTGTGCCCCACTGCTGCCTGTGCAGGTCACCTGGCTGCCCCAGGGAGCCTCACTGTGTGCCTTTGGCTCACAGCTGGGCTGGAGTGGCTTCAAACTCCTGGTCTGCAGTTGCACTGAAAACTCTGAATATAGGCTTCTTAGAAAGGACTTTTTTCTAGCATTAAATCACTTATTTTTAATTAATTATGCAGCTGTTGTAGAGGTGAATATTTAAGTCATAATCTCAAGCTTACATCCAAAACTTTGCTTTGCATCCCTGCTCAACATTTTCTCTTTGTTTTTAAGGAGAACAGCCCAGTCACTAGTAAGTCTCTTCTTTTCCCCCTCCACTCTGTAGGCAATATTTGAGGTGATCTCTTCTGAGCACTCCTATTTGCTGAGCCTGGAGATTCTGATCCGGATGTTTAAAAATTCCAGGGAGCTGAGCCTGACAATGACCAAAACAGAGAGCCACCACCTCTTCTCCAACATCACGGATGTTTATGAAGCAAGCAAAAAGTAAGCATGGCATTTCTGCATTTAACAGAACTGGGCATCCTTAACACAACTGCAGGATTCTTTCTGGGAGCTGAGCCAACCATTTCTTGCAAAGCTCCTGCTGGTTTGGAGATGGGAAGTGGCAGAGATGTGCACAGGAGTGAGCAGGACTGGCCTGGGATTTGTCTCTGAAATTGGGGAGGGAGGAGAGCACAGAGTGAATCCTTCAAATCTGAGCAGTTCTGAGCTTAAAGGTGAGCAGGCACTCAGAGCTGGTCCTTGCAGTGCATCAAACAGGCTTAGCTGCCTTGTTGGGCTGTTAATTGGAGCTGGAGTTTGATCCTTGCCCTGCAGAGCTGTGCCAGCTGATGCAGAGGGTGCTGAGCAAGGGAGACACCTCAGACAGTGCCTGGAGAGGAGGAAATGGCAGATCTGACATGATACAAATGCAGAGAAGTTTTGTTCGTGGCTGGGAATTGCTGCCAGTGTTATTTAATGCCAGCCATGCATATGTATGTGCTCTCAGAGCACTTCACACCCTTCAGAAAGTGACTCAGTGCTGCTGTGCTTCCTTGCCATTGGCCCTGCATTCCCAGCAGCAGGTGCATTGTGAGTTCCACATAACTGAGGCATCACAATGTCTGTGTTGCTTTTCTCACCCTGATGTCCAGTCTGAAGTGAGCTCGGTGCTGGGGGATGCTCGTGGCCTGAGTGGTCTCAGCTGTGGCTCTGCACAGCTTTACATGGATGATCCTTCTTGTGGAACAGGGAAAGCACAGAGTGCTTTGGGCTCCTTGCAGAAAGGGGGGCTGAAGGTTGAACAAGGATTCTGAAGGGTTTTTATTTTGTTCTCCCTTTCTTTTGTCCCCTTTGTAGAAATTGCAGAGTTGTGAACTCTTTAGCATTAAACCCTCATTTACCTTGGTGGGACTTGTGGAGTTCTGTGTTCCCAGTCATGGTAAAGTCATTTCTTGGCTTTTTTCTCTGAGCCACCACAAAGTCTGTGGAATTTGACATCTGTGGTGCAGCAGTTTGACTTCTGAAGTTCCTGCAGCAACAAGACCTTGTTTTTTGGAGGCTGATGTGCTGTGTCAAGTGCAAACCCAGTTTAGGAGCTGTAGAGCAGGAGAACATTTGGGTTTGATTGGAGACCCATCCTTTCTCCCTCCCATTCCCCTTTCTTTGTCTCCTGCAGTTGGGGTTGTGGCCCCAGAGCCACCCCAGTGTACCTGTGCTGATGTCAGGGAGTGCAGCACATCAAAGTCTTTATTTCCAAGGAAAAGTTCCTTTTCCAGGTTCTCCTTGCCAAGTGTGAGGTGTAAAAGTAAAGGACAGTGGGGGTGGGGAACTCTTCCATCCCTTTTGATTAATGGTCTTCAAAGGAAGTGGGAGGGAGAGGAGAAAAAAAAGTGGAAAAATACCACACTAGCCTAGAATTCTAATCTTATTCTCTCTTGTCTGTGAGGTCTCTTGGTTTAAGAACTTGGGTTTTTATGACTTGGGGTAAAATCAGAAGTCATAACTCCTTTTTAAACTTGAATGAAAACATAATTTCTTTCCCAAGTTTTGCAATACTGTTAAACTAAAACAAAACTTTGTGCTGACTTTGAGCAAAGCCATTTGTGTAAATAATGGAAGTGATTTTAAACCAGATACCAGCTGCATATCTCCAAACTGTTGCTTTCCATTTTCAAGGTGTTTCAAAGTGGCAAAATCCACCCTTTTGTTATAAAATGGAGCTTCTGTCCCATCCTGTTGTATTTTAAGCAGCCTTTGCTTGGTACAAAAGCTGAGTGTAGTTAGCACTTCTGTGGTAACCAGCAGTAGTTACCAGTGGTTTTGTTGCTTGGACACTCACTAAGTTTGGTGAAGAACCTGAGCTGATAAAAATCCTTTAGAAAGACCTTTAGTGAGAGCTGCTCAAAGCCTCTGTCTAGGAACTTTTGGAACACGTTTAATGGAATCTCTGCAGCAGCAGCAGCAGGACAGGGCTGCAGTGCCTGACAGGGCCATGCCTGGGGGAACAAAGCTGCCTTTGTTGGAAGCAGAATGCAGAGAGCAGAGACTGTCTCTGCTTTTGGGAGCTCCCTGGAATGTCTCTGGCAGAGGGGAGATGAAGGATGTGTGCAGCACAGGCTGTGTGTGTTCATGGGAGCTGCTGGGAGGAGTTCAGAGAGCTGCAGCTCATGGCCTGTGTGTGATGGGCAGCCCTGAGGGGCTGGAACCAACCTCTGAGAGGTGCAGCCCCATCAGGAGCTGCTGGGGAGGCAGCAGTGAGGCAGGAATGAGATCAGGGGCACACAGGCAGGTGAGGGCACAGCTCCCCAGAGCCTCTCTGAGCAAAGAGGAGTGCCAGGAAATCAGGGCAGTGTCCTCAGGTCTCGGGGTCACATCTCTGAGTTTGTAGGAGAAAGGAAAGCTTTGGCATTTGTGCCTTCTCTGCCACAGGCCAGCAAAGGGCAGATGTTTTTGTGATACCAGAGCAGCACCAGCAGAAAAAGATCCTACCAAAAGCATTTAACAGATTCTGTCTGGTTTTAAACTGTGTGTCTCAATCACAGAGTCACAAACACCAACACTCTGGCTGTGGTGGGTTCATGACTTGTCAGAGCTGTTCCCATTCTCTTGTCGCAGCTCTCTGGGTGCAGTTTGTGGCTGAAGGGACACTGGTTGTGCTGCAGGGAAAGATGAGGGAAATCAAATTCTGTCCCATGATACTGTTTGATTTTCTCTTAATTGGATCTAATTTTAATGAGGAAAGTCCTGGATTTAACAGAGATGTTTGAAGTAAATCCTTCTGACATTCAGCAGAAAAAGCTGCAACATCACAGCAAATTCCTTGTTGGTTGAATGGAATGGAATCATTCCATCCCTGAGCTTTATGGCAGAATCTGCCCTAAAATTGTAAGTGAAAGGGTTTATGATGTGTCTGGTTCACTGATTGTATCTAATAATTAACAGATCAGATGTGGAAAACTACAACTTCTGATTCCAGCTTTGGTGCAGGATTTCCTCATGGGACATACTGGGAGATGGCACTTTGATATACTGCTCCTCTTTGTCCCTCTTTTCCCTTGTTTTATTTTGTTTGTCTTCTGCTCTCCCAGACCTTACTGTTCTGACAGTGCCTGTCTCTGCTGATGTCACTGATGAAGCCCCAGATAAATTCTAAAGGTGGAAGCTGTGGCCCAGCAGGGTCCCACACCTTGTCACTGTGCCACGACCCAGCAGGAAATGTGGGATTTCCTCCTTTCCTGAGCACAGTCCATTGGCAGCACTGGGAGGGTGTCCCAGCCATAAACATGTCTGAGCAGAGAGAAACAAATCCCAGAGTGGGATGGGGCTCTGCTGGGGCTCCTGACACCCTGCAGGCTCCATCCTTAGCAGGCTCTTTTTAATGTCATTTTATTGTTTGTGTGCCCCTTGGGGCTGCTCCTGGCACTAAAGCCCAAACCCACAGCACAGGACAAGGCTGTGACAGCTCTCAGGGTGCTGTGCCTGGCAGAGGGGACAGGAGGGTGCAGGAGGGGCTCTGCCCTCAGCAGTGCCAGGGCTGGCACAAACCCTGCTCAGCACTTGCCATGATTCCCAGCCAGGCCTTTTGCAGCTTCTGTGTCAGAACTTCACAAAAACAAAGCCCAAAACCAGACCAAAATCCATGTGATTGTCGTGGCTCTGGCTGAGCCACTCAGCAGCAGCTGCTCCTGAGCACACCTGGACACACCTGAACTCAGCCCTGCTGCTGCACACCTGCAGGATCAGCTGCTGCTCAGCCTGTTCTGCTCCTCTCACATGTTGGAGGTGTGCTCACAAAGCAAACTGCACAACATCACTTGGGGAAAGGTGGCAGAGCTGAAGAGTCACTGTTAGTGATGAAAAATGGAATAAAATAAAGCAGATTTCAAAATACTGCAGCTTAATGTGAGCTCATGTGCTGCAAGTATTTCCTTAATGTTTTCTGTGCTATATGAGAATTTTTTTTAATTAATTGTTGGCTCCAGGGTGTTGAGGATTCTTGCAGTGAGTGCTGATGTACAAGGGCTGCAGCCAGGACAGCTCCTCATGTGTGAGGGGTGACCTGCAGAGCAGATCTGGGAGCTGCTCACCCCAGACAGGGGGATTGCAGTGAGCACCATGGAAATCAAGGTGCTTTGGGAACTTTGGGAGTGCAGAAAGCAGTGGGAGGCTTCCAGTGGCCACAGAGACTCACACGTGGGACAGGGCACAGACAGCAGGGAGTTGTCAGAACAAGCCAGCTCAGGATTTTGGGTTCTGTGCCCATTGTCAGTGTGTGTTTGGTTACAGTGGAGGACTGCAGGATGTGGAGCACTGTGCCCTGCTCCCTGCCCTTGGCTCAGCACCCACACATGCCTGTGTTCCATGGAGCACCTCTGCTGCTGTGCTGCCTTTAATTGCAAGAGGAAATGTGTTCATGTGTGTTTGAAGTAGTTCCATTTCTTTTCCAAGCCCATTTCTGGAAATTCAGGTCTGACCAGCTCAGTGATGCCGTTTGGTTGTGGCAGTGGGAGAGTGGGAAGTGCCAGGGGACAGCAGCACCCTGGGGCTGTGTCCTGTGTGCTGCCAGCACGGCCCAGCCCCAGCAGGGATGGCCCAGGCTGTCACTGCCCAGCTGCCAGCAGTGCCAGGTGCTGTCAGGTGAGTGTTGGCATAGAAAGATGCTGTTTGCAGGTCAAAGTGAGCAGTTGTTTTTACCTCCCCAGGTTCTTTGAGGAGCTGGAGGCGAGGCACCAGAGCAGCATTTTCATTGATGACATCAGTGACATCGTGGTGCTGCACGCGGGCTCCAGCTTCGACCCCTACGTGAAGTACTGCAGCAATGAGGTGTATCAGCAGCGCACCCTGCAGAGGCTGCTGTGAGTGAGGGGGGCGGCGCTGGGCTCGGCTGGGCTGGGCTCAACCTGGGGCTCCTACGGGGCGGGGCTGGGCTGGGCTCAACCCGGGGCTCCTGCGGGGCCGGGCTGAGCCTGGGATTCCTGCAGGGCTGGGCTGTGCAATCTGGGCTAAACCTGCAGTACTGGGCTGTCCCTCATGGGCACCTTCCCGTGAGGGCACTGGGACCTCTCTGGAGCTGCACAGCCCCTCCTGCCAGGCTCACATTCCCCTTCCTCCATCAGTTCAGTGTCAGTGGGACACACCTGGGCCTGCCCTCACACTCAGGGTTTAATGTCAGTGTTGGGGCTGTGCGATCTCAGGGAATAAAGCTGAAGCCTGGAGTGGTCTGACTCCTGCAAATCACACTTCCTTTTTTTATAAAATAATGGTTTATTTAACATTTAGCAGCTTGCACAATGGTTTGGTAGAAGCTGGCACTGAACTCTTTCATGCCCTTTGTCCCCAGAGCCACAAACCCAGCGTTCAAGGAGGTGCTGTCCCGGATCGAGTCCCACGGGGACTGCAGGAACCTGCCCATGTTCTCCTTCCTCATCCTGCCCATGCAGAGGGTCACTCGCCTCCCCTTGCTGATGGATGTGAGAACACCTCCCTCCCTCCCTCCTTGCTGCTTGTCCTTGCAGTGTTAACATCCTGTCACACTCAGTTCTGCTCCTCTGCCTTCCCCCTCTCACCTCACTGGGCTGTGGATTGGGGATTCCTGCTGCATTTGTTGCTGACTGGGGCTGGGCTCTCTGCTCCCCCATTCACAAATTAAATATTTGGATGTTCTAATAGGAGAATTGTACAGTGAAGGGTCAAAATGGTTCTGAAACTCAGGAGGAAGCAGCACAGGAATTGTATGTCGTGCTAGGATGGAAATGAGCCCTGCAGCTGAAAAGCAAGAGCTGCTCTCCTGCAGGTTGGGTGAGGGCCCTTGGGCAGGGAATGCTCCTGAAGGGTGGAATCCATTCCCTAGGGAGCTGTGTGAGAACACCACTGGGCTGTCCCTCCCTGTGCAGTGGCCAGGGAGGGTTTGTCAGGCAGAATTCACTCCAGGAGCTGGGCTGTTTCAGTTAAGGACCAAGTGAGGGGCTGCACCACCAGCAGGAGTGCAGATTGGGATCAGGCTCAGATTGCAGCACTGGCAGGAGCCAGAAGCAGAACTGATCCTTTTGTTGTGGATTTTTAAATTGAGCACTGACGAATTTGATCACCTGGACATTTAATTCATTCACAGACATGGGATTCTCTCTTCTCTGCAGTTCATTGCTAGGTAAAAAAAGGAGCAATAACCCAGTATTTCTGCACTGTCAGTGGGGGTGCCTTCCCCTGCTTGGGTTTTTCTCTCCTATTCCTCCTTCCCCTCTTTGGCTGAAATAATCTAAACAATCAAATCAAGCATTTTATTTCCCACACTTTCAGTTTTGTTTGGAGATGGTTGTATAAACCTTGTCTTGAGAGGTGCAAAGCTTCACTTGGTTCCCAGACCTTTCCAGGGAGCCATTCCTGAGTGTGACCAAGTGACCAGAGTTCCCTCTGTAGCTCAGCCCACAGCCACGGTTCAGCTCCTGGATTCCAGTGAGGATGTGAAACCTCTGTGGGTTGCAATCTGTGTTGCTTGGTCCTCTGAAGGAACCGATGTTTTGTTCCAGACTATTTGCCAGAAAACCCCCAAGGATTCAGCAAAATATGAGAACTGCAAGCAGGCTCTGAAAGAAGTCCTCAAGGTACATTCTCAAGTTATTCCTGTGTACTTCCAGGCAAAATGGGTGTTTTCCATGCATAAATAATGCAGATGGAAAGAGCACTGAAGCATAAAAGCTCTGCATTCTGTGTTTAAGGAAGGCTGCTGGGGATGGGCTTTGTGCAGGATTACTGATTCCTGCCTGGGAAAAGATCCCAAACTGGATGATTCCATGGTGGTTCTGGGTTTGTGTGTGGGAGCAGTGTGGGGGGTTAATCCAGCTGGGAGGAAGGAGGGTGTGTGTCTGGAGCTGATCAGCAGCCTGGATCAGAGCAGTGGCCCTGCTCAGGCAGAACCTGGGCTGAACCTTTGTTCTCCTGGAGAATCCCAGATTGTCCTGTGGGGTCTCTGGGGTGGGGGAGCCTGGGAGTGGTGCAGGCTTGGGGCCAGCCCTGGTCCCTGGCCCTGCAAACACCTCTGAGATGTGTGTGCCCCTGTCTGGGGGGTGTGTGTGTGCGCCCCCGTCTGGGGGTGTGTGTGTGTGTGCCCCTGTGTGGGGGTGGGTGTGTGTGTGCCCCTGTCTGGGCGTGTGTGTGTGTGTGCCCCTGTCTGGGGGTGTGTGTGTGTGCGCCCCTGTCTGGGCGTGGGTGTGTGCCCCCGTTGGTGTTTGTGCCCCCGCTGCTGTTTGTGCCCCCGTTGGGGTTTGTGCCCCTGCTGTGCCCCCGTTGGTGTTTGTGCCCCACAATGCCTGTGCCAGCAGCAGCAGCAGGAGCTGCAGGCTCAGCCCCTCTCTGTCTGCAGCTCGTGCGTCGCTGCAATGAGGGCGCCCGCAAGATGGAGAGGACAGAGATGATGTACACCATCAACTCCCAGCTGGAGTTCAAAATCAAGGTAGGACCAGGGGCCTGTTCCTGAGCTCTTGGGACAGTGGAACCTCCCCAGCATGGTCATACCCCACAGTGACCCTTGCAAAGGAGTGATCTGTTGTGGCACAACAGAAATTAAAACTTTTGGTCAAGTATTTTAATTTAATAGAAGGTGATGCTACAGCACGAGGGATTTTGAATAAATACTGAATGAGGAGTGTTCTTTGCTGTAAAGATGAAGCTGCTGTGAAGATTTTGGCATTAGGAGAGAGGCCAAAGGCTGCTGCTCAGTTTGGTTATGTACCTGATGGGAAAGGTGTGTCTGGGAAAACACCTCCAGGCCAGGGAAGGATCCAGGGGGTGTTTGTCCTTCCTCTTAAGGGTGGGATGTCACAGGTTTCTGTTAAAACTTCTTGTACAATCAGTCTTTGTAGGAAACAACAGCAGACACAGTCATAGGTAGGGGAGGTTTACTGGACTTTCCTCAAGTACATTTATTGTTTCTATTCAATGTTTGCTACAATCCTGTTTCTGTAATTGCTGTCTGATACAGTTACACACTGAGGATTCTTTTGGGAGAACATTGTTTCATTATCAGGATGTTGTGAGTGGAGTTGGTTCATGGTTTTAAAAGCCCAGCTCTTGAAAGACTCTGGGTCAGGCTTGGGGCAGATGCTGCCTCCAAAAAGCCATTTTCAACTTGCCCAAAGTATTTTTATTCTCAGACTTTGTCTAAAAATTGACAGTAATAATATTTGCTTATAGCAACAGCAACAACAAATACAACACTTCTGAGCAAGTGACACAGAGCATTTCCTGATGGGTGGTAAGAGACTCAAGTCTGCAGCAAGTCCAGCCCAGTGTGAGGGCTGAGCTGCTCCGTGCTTCCACCCGGATCCCAGGAGTCCCAGGGGCCTGCAGGGTTTGGGCTTCCTCACCTTCCCCTGGGACAGGATGTGATGGCTGTCCCTCTGCTGCTGTCCATCCTTGTGTGTCCCTCCCTGTCCCTGTGTCCCTGCCCCTCCCTCCCTGTCCCCGCGGGCTCTGTGGCTCCCGGCTGGCTCCCCCTGCCCCGGAGCAGCTCATGCGGTGGCAGCAGCAGCAGCTTGGGGGCTTTGTCTCCCGTGCCTTTGTGTGAGATTTCCCTTTGTGCCCCCGGGCCCCAGGGTGGGGATGCCCCGGTTAAATGCATTTCAATGCATTTTTCACTTCTGAGCGCCTCTTTTCTGCAGCAGGGACACGGTGCACGTGATTTGCTTCTTTGGCAATCAAGGGAAAATTAAAATAAAGCCAAGCTGCCTCTGGAAGAGAGTCAATTAGGAAAATGGGATGAACTCATTTGGAGTACAGATTAGAGGAATTTTTTGTTCATCCTCAAATAGAACTTGTAAAAGTATTTTTTGCTTGTAAACCAATCATCATGGGACTGTAATTCTGTTTTATAGCCATTATAAATTAGTTCAAGTATTTCAGTTCTTGCCCAGCCTCCCAGAGTTTTGGAGATTTGTTTATTATTTAGTTCGATGTAACTGTGGAGAACTTCATGGGAGCCCAAGGGAAGTGACTCAAATCTCATGTTGCTTGTGTACATGGCTCAACTGTAGAATTACATTTTTAATTAAGTTTCAGCAGTGTTTGCTCTTAAACTTTGCATCTTTAGCATGAGAGAAGTTGTGGGGGTTTGTGTTAGGGAGCCAGTGTTTGTTGTTCCAGCAGAGAGATCCCAGCCCCAGTGCTGGGTTTGGGTTTGGCTCAGCAGGTACAGGCTGAGGCCTGGCCAAGGGATTAATGGGTACAAAAAGCCAGCTCATGCAGAAGGGGAAGGCAGCTGACAAACTGCAGGAATGCTTTTTAAAAGCATGTGAAGGGTGCTTAAATGAGGGGAAAAGAGGCAGTTGTGTTCATTAGTGTGGGCCTTGGTCTGTCTCAGGGCAGCCTCAGAGGGATCTGTGTGACCAGGACAGTCCCACACCTCCTCCATCCTCCTGGCCCAGAGAAACAAAATGTCCTCCTGTGGGCTCTGTCTGCTGCAGCTGGGAATAACTACATTATAAAGACAAATCCTCACATCAGGCAGCTCAGATCCTCTGGGGCTTTGCTGCAGCTGCTGCAGGTGTTGGCCCTCCCTTCCTGCTCCATCCACGAGTAAAGACAGGAGCTGTGGGGTCCCTGAACAGCCTTTTCAGTAAAGGCTGACAGGTAACTGAGGAGCCCCAGTGAGAACAGCAAGGCCATGGTCTGAGGTGTGCAAGGCAGGAGGTTGTACCCACACCCCGGGGTCTGTACAACCCTGCCCACCTTTCCCAGGTGACACAGGCACAGGGAATGTCACCTCTGCTCCAGGGAGAGCCCTGTGGTTCCCAGGACACTGCCATGTCCCACCATGGGCACAGGGAATGTCACCTCTGCTCCAGGGAGAGCCCTGTGGTTCCCAGGACACTGCCATGTCCCACCATGGGCACAGGGAATGTCACCTCTGCTCCAGGGAGAGCCCTGTGGTTCCCAGGACACTGCCATGTCCCACCATGGGCACAGGGAATGTCACCTCTGCTCCAGGGAGAGCCCTGTGGTTCCCAGGTGCTTCAGGAGCTGCTCTCAGCCTGCAGGCACATTCCTGGAGCCAGGCTTTGCTCTGTGCCCTCAGGAGGCTCACAGCCTGTTCCATCAGTCAGGTCTGTTCATTTCTGAGCAGTGATGACAGGGGCCCCAGTGATTCCCAGGTATTTGCAGCTGCTCTCTGTGTTGTAGCAGTGATGGAGTCCCTTAAACTTTGGTAACCTCTCTATGTTTGTAATCTCTGAGCTTTGAGTTTATTAAGCATTTTTCCCAAAGGTATTGTACTCTGCTGTGTATTTTGAAGAAGTTCTCTCATTTGGCAGGATTTCAGTGTGATTCCCTTGCCTTGCAGCCATTTCCATTGGTCTCCTCTTCACGGTGGTTGGTGAAAAGAGGAGAATTAACAGCGTTTGTGGAAGACACTGGACTTTTCTCCAGGAGAACCTCTAAGCAGCAGGTGTACTTCTTCCTCTTCAACGATGTCCTCATCATCACCAAGAAGAAGAGGTAAGAGCTTCACCAATATAAAACTGCTTTTGTGTTCAGTCCTTGAATCACAGGGACTTTTAACATGATCCTGGCTGTGGAATGAATTCAAGAGTTATTTGAGCCTCTGTCATGGGTTACAAATAACAAGTAACTGTTTGTTAAACAGCATTTGCTTTTGGCAAACACAATTAATATTCTAAATTGTCAGACAATTGAAAAAGGTGATTCTCAATGCCCTAGCAAAGACAGAAGTTTGGGAAGGATGCAGTACTGGAATGTCCTTTCCCCTTCCCACAGTTCCAGGAGCTCCCAGTGCCCCAGTGCCAGAGCTGCTCATGGTGCTGGAGCTCTGGGTGTTGCCATGGCACCACAGCAGTGCACAGAAATGTTTGCTGCTGGTTGGGGTTCAGTGTTTGTGGTTTGCCTTGAGCAGCTGAATCTCAGAAGATTCTTAGCATTGCACTGGGACATCCCTCCTCACTTGGTGCTAAAAATGGCCATTTCTGGGGCTGGGGCATGTCCAGCCCTGGCTCAGCAGCCACTGCCTGGCTCCATGTGCTGGAACTGCCCAGGAACTGTGGCTCTGAGCTGCTGGAGATGCTGCAGAGGAGGAGCCAAAGGCTCTCCACTCACAGGGCTGCTCCCCAGATCTTGGGATGTGCACAAGGCTTTGAAGAAGGATAAAAATCTGCTTTTCCCCACTGCCCAGCTTTTAGTTCATTGGGAATGTTTCTTTTGCCAGTTGTCCTTGTAGCCCCTGCTGTGTGGAGACACAATCTGATTTGTAACAAAAATCATTCAAAATGACATACTTGCCAAGCACTAATGCAGTGTTTTGAGAGGAGCAGTGAGTGGCAGCAGGTGTGGGGATTGGGATCCTGGGGAGAGGCCAAGATGTGGCTGGTGCCTGGCAGGGTCAGCCCAGTCCTGCTCACACAGAGCTGCCTTAGGGCATGAGGGGAAATCGGTGCAGGGCTGACCCCAGAGCACTCACAGGAAATGCACTGACTGCTTTTACATTGGATTCCCTTCAGCAGGAGTCTGATCCACAAGTTTGTGGCATGGAAGAGGGATTTGCAGAAGTTTATCTGTTGATTAATTAGTAAGGAAGGCTGTTATGATTAGCTGTGCACATGTACAGACTAGCTGATTAATTCCTAAGAAGTTCATTTCACAAATGCAAGGACACATTTCTTTTTTAGACACAAGATTCCCAGGTAGTGATGGCAGCACTCCCAGCTGGGATTACCAGTTCTTCCCTTGGCTAAGGAGTTGTTCAGACCAAAATACTGAACTGACTTCTTTAAAAAAAACCAAAACACACCCCCCAAAATCCCCAAACTTACCCAAAAAACCCAAAACCTACCTCTCTCAAAAAAACCAAGCCCCAGTCAACCTTTTCCCTGGTTCAGAGCACCTGAGCAGGATGGGTTCCATTAGAAGCATGTTGTGTCCATAGTTTGGGAGTGCCCAAAGCTGTTCTGCAGGAAGAACCCAAAGCCATCCCAGTGTTTGTTTCACAGAACACCCGTGAAAATGTACCCGAGAGCTGAGCAGGGCTCTGTGTCACACCCAGCCCGCCGGCAGGAGCTGGGTACCCCCAGCTGGGAGGGGCTGGCAGAGCTGTCCCTGCCGGGGGTTGGATGTGGCTGTGGCTGCTCCCACACCAACTGAACGGGAACTGAACGCTCCCCGGTGTTTTGTTCCTCCGGGCCGCAGTGAGGAGAGCTACACGGTGACGGAGCACTGTCTGCGGGAGCAGCTGCTGGTGCTGCCGAGCGCGGGGGAGGAGCCCAGCCCCTCTCCCGGCAGGAACGGGGCGGGGATGCTGCACCCGGCCAGGAGCTCCGCGTCTCACCTCTTCAGGCTCGTGCTGCTCAGCAACCACGCCGGGGACAGGGTGCACATGCTGCTGGGAGCCGACACTCTGTGAGTACAGTTCCTCAGGGGAGTTCTTCCCCTCACTGTGTCCACGGGCTGCTCCTCCCGCCCTGCCCAAAGCAGTGAATATTCATCTCTTTATTTCTATGACTTGTTCTGGTGTATTAATTCAAACTGCTGGGTAAGGCCTCGAGTGCAGAGATGAGTGTGGCCGTGCCTCGGGCAGGTTCCTGTGTTTGGTGTTCCCAGGGGGGCCGTGTGGGACAGGAGTGTCCCCAGGGGGGCGGGCCGTGTGGGACAGGAGTGTCACTATGGGGCTGTGTGGGACACTCCTGTCCCCAGGCACACCCGCAGTGCTCTGGGCCCGGAGCAGGGCACTGTGAGGATGATGATGGTTGGTGGTGATGGCTGAAGGTGCAGCAGAGCAGGGTTAATGCAGGAGGAGCCCTGCAGGGTGTCCTGCCTTAGGAACCAGCAGCAGGCAGTGCCTGCCCTGGGGTGTTCATTGCCATCAGCTTCCACCTCCCAGCACTGAAAGAGTTCATTTGTTCTGGGGGAAGCTGGAGGCAGGACAGAGACATGACAGGGAGTGCTCCAGACGTGTCCCTGCCTGGAAAAATCCATAGTTTTAGGTTGGCTTTCAAAGTTTAGAATAACCATGAAAGGAACTGAAGATCATCAGTGCTTTCTATTAAAGATCTCATTATGAAGGCAGGAGATGATTCAGACTTGTTTGGAAATGCAATTTTATTGGGGAAAAAATGCAGGGACATTTTTAGTTGTCTGGGCTTTCTATGAAAAGACATTTTGTTCTGCAGACTTATTATTGATTTGTTCTGTGCTGTTTGCAGTATAAATAGCAGTCCAGCTGATTGTCACTCAGAGCAAGAGTCTGAAAAGAATTCCTGTATTTTAAGTTACCTATTTTTATAGTTTTATCCTTTGAGAAGGATGGGAATTTCCAAGGCCAAACAGTTCAGAGAGTTGAGTGTGCCTTTGGAATAGTTTTGTGCAGGTAAAGCTGAAATGTTTTCTCTGACTCAAAGATTTCCAGCACAGTTTGATCCTGTTTTGCCACCTCCTGTGGCGTGTGGGGGCCAAGGACAAAAGTACCAGTGTGAGGTGAGAACTTTTATCGCCCTGTGAAGAAGGCAGAGAATACAGATGGTACTCAGGGGATACTCACAGGTGCTGAGGAGAGATGCTGGCTCTGGAAGGAGTAAGGGCAGTCTCAGTGCTGACCATTACCCAGGGCACAAGTCAGGACACTGGGTTGTGCTTGCAGGAGTGACAGAGCCCGCTGGATCACAGCCCTGGGCCAGGACAGCGACGGGCACCACACGGACAGGACCAGTAAGTGACAACTGCTGGGATTGGGGTGTTCTGCAGGGAGCAGCACTGCCCTGGGTGGGGACACTGGAACTGCTCTGCAGGGAGCAGCACTGCCCTGGGTGGGGACACTGGGGTGCTCTGCAGGGAGCAGCACTGCCCTGGGTGGGGACACTGGGGTGCTCTGCAAGGAGCAGCACTGCCCTGGGTGGGGACACTGGGGTGCTCTGCAAGGAGCAGCACTGCCCTGGGTGGGCAGTGGGGGAAAGTGGGAATTTTTTAAATGAACAGTGATGTAATAAAAGCCCCTGCCCTTTAACTGAGCCTGGCTCACTCCTTCCCCAGCACTGGCTCAGGTGGAGATCATCAGAACCTACACAGCCAAGCAGGCCGATGAGCTCTCTCTCCAGGTCGCTGATGTCGTTTTGGTTTATCAAAAAGTCACTGATGGTGAGTGAGGATTTTGCTGTCAGTATCCATTTGTCACCTCTGCAGGGGGATCCAGCTACAAAAACTTGTTTCCTATTAGCACAGGGCTGCAGTGAGTAAAAATTCAGCCTCCAAGGAAACTGTGAGCATTTGGGGTCAGGTTTCTAAAGGAAGCAGCAGATACAAGCAGCTGTAGAACGTGGCTGCTGGCCAGATTTGGGACCAGGGATGTCCACAAATAGGAAGTTTAATTTGTCTAAAACCACCGAGCTCAGACATTCCAGTGAGTGCCAGGGTTGTCCAAGAGAAACATCCCCAGTCTGTCCCTGGTCTGGGCTTTCCTGCTGCAGCTCTGGCACAGGCTGGTTCTGAGGTTTTCCACAGGATCAAGTATCCCAAGATCAAAGTGATTCTTGCCCGGACTTGCCCACAACTGCACTGATAACACCAAGTGCTGGCTCAGGGATGCAGGACGCTGTCAGTACTTGAGGGACTGAATTCCAATTTGCTGTTGCTCAGTCTGATTGTGAAATCAGAGATCCTATCCCTTGTGCTGCATTGCTCTCTTCAGGTTACAGTGGTGCTGTAGCATTACTTCAAACTATATTTGAATGACCAAAAAGTTAGTGCAATTGTGCAATACTTTGCACATACTGTTTTTTTCCTGGTCTGGCTGTATGTTTTTAATACAGGGTAGCCAAAGCTACCCTAAAGTGGTACTTGATTCCCAGTCAAGGCCAATGCAGAATGTATGTGGTGAGCTCAGTGGCAGCAGATGGGGGTGGGCTCAGCTGCAGAGGTGTCCCTGCTCTGTTTGTGTCCCAGTTGTTTGTGTCCCTCCCTGCAGGCTGGCTGGAGGGGGAGCGGCTGCGGGACGGCCAGAGGGGCTGGTTCCCCTCGGAGTGTGCCAAGGAGATCACCTGCAGGGCCACCCTGGACAAGAACATGGAGCGCATGGGGCGCCTGCTGGGGCTGGAAACCAACGTGTAGCCTTGTGTTCAACCCACCTGGGGCTGCTGGGCTGGGACAGGGACAGCAGAGCCAGAGCCCAGCAGCAGCACACTGCAGCCTCGTGATCCTCCTCTGCTGGCTCCCACAGCTCTGAACTGCATCCTGGCCACAGCAGCAGCACTCCGCAGTGGTATCTTGGGCACTCCTTTGCAGCTCCTGCCTCCTTATGCTCTTGCTCTCTGGTTTTGAGCACCTGAACTCATTTTCAGCAGCAGAAGTCTGGAGGTGATGGCCCCTGGCCCCAGCCCCAGCACTGGGTGAGCAGCAGTGCTGGGGTATCTCCTGAGGAGCTGCAGTGAGGGATTTGCAGCTGCTGTTCCAGGACACGTCCCTGGGGTCAGCAGCTGGGTGGCACCTGGACTGAGTGCCCAGCTCTGCACTTTGTAAAGGCTGACCTACCTCTCCAGTGCCAACCCAGGGCTGTGCCTGGCCTCTGTCTCTGTCAGGCTGCTCAGACTGGCCCCAAGCTCTGCTGTGCACAAAGGATTTCTGAAAGCAAGAAAAGGCTGCAGAGTCGGTGCTGCTGCTCCATCCTAGTGCAGGTATTTCACTGCAGTCACTGCTGAAGTGGGGGCAGTTGTTTCTGCTTTCCTCAGGTGCCTTCACTCAGTGCTTCAGAGCAGGGGTGTGATGAGGAGAACACAAAATGCCCCAAGGGTGAGCAGAGTTCAGGGCAGGTCTGGAGAGAGGTGTGAGAGTCTGCGTGATAAAACCCTCCCCTGTAAGGACCAGCTGCTGACTCAGCAGTGTGGAAATTCCCTCTAGAAATGACAGGACAACTTGCAGTACCAAGGCTTTCTCCTTGCTGCCTTCCCCACCTCTGCAAAGGGGATGAATGCTGGTTTTTATCCTGCAGGATGCTGAGTGGATGAATGAATTGGGTGAATGAATTGGATATTTGTAAAGATGTGTTGCTCTAATAATTTAAACTACAGTAGGAGGTCAGTAATTTTGTACAGAAATACTTACCTGGACAGTGTGACAGTGGTTATTCAGCCTTGCAAATTAATTTATAAGTGGACTGATAAAATAGTAATGAGAGAAACTGTAAATTGCACAAAGACTTATTTAACATAGTAAAAAATACTGCTACTGTTTTAACAAATTTTATTGTATACATGCAGATGTTTAACACATAATTGAATGTATAAACCCAGGCATTAATTTTATTCAGATTTTTTTAATACACTGTATATATTTTTCATACCTAGTTTTTAAAAAAAATGCTGTAATGTTTTGTAAAGACATTTTTTGCTATCATTGGACAGAGTTCTTCAGGAATTAAAAGACTTCTATGATTTTATAGGACAACAATCAATAAAATTTTAAATACTTTTAAATCCTTACTAAAAAGTGTTTGATTTTTTTTTTAATGCCATGAAGCAGCCAGTTGATCATGTCATTTTTATCAGAGAAGTAAACACTGGCATCTTAGATTTATCCTGTGAAGATAAATAACACCATCCTGTGTCCTACCTCAGCTGTCACAGACCCCATTTACCTGCTGCACTTGGAGCAAGGGCCTGGCACAGCAGCTCATTGCTGAGACACCAGGAAGAGGGAGATGGGAAAAGTCTTCAGCTCCCTCTGCTGCTTGGCACAGTTCAGCTGGAGGGGACCTACAGCCCTGTGCAGTGCATCCCCCTCAGGCTGACCCAGTGTTCAATCCTGTACCTGGGTGTTTCCTAAACACCCTCAGAGCTGGGGCACCACCAGCTCTGCAGGGCCCCTGTTCCAGTGACTCTGCTTCCCTGTGCCCAGTCCAAACCTGGAGCCCAGGGGAGGGAGCTCAGCCACTCCACACCATTTTCATTAGCAAAAAGAAAAAGTAATTTGGAGCACTGACTTCTCTATTAGCACTGCTCTTGGCAAAGGAAATCATCTAAACAGAACCCCTGCATCAGCCCCTGACACTTGGGACACACAGACACTCTCCTTTGTAACTGCAGGTGGGATTTACACCAGTACCTCCTCTGGAATTGGCCCAGCAGTGGCAGAGGTTAGGTTAGCTGGGAGTTTATTGCTATAAAACCAGCTCTCATTGTTGCAGGGCATGGAGTGTGTGTCCCCTTCCTTCCAGAACTTCCCTCAGCAGGAAGGAAGTTGCCAGCAGAAGGAGATCCCCAGGTGCCTCTTTGTGTCTGGTGCCCAACAGGCACTTCCTGTTGGGAAGTGCCCACCTGACCTGGCCCTGGCCCAGCATCTCTGCAGCCATGGCACACCTGAGAACAGCTCTTGGTACTTTTCTGCTGTGTACCAGCCCTGCAACATTACAAACACAACATCTGTACCTGCCAAACTTCAACAAATGCTGTTCTTGACTTCCACAGCAAAGAGTACATTTGTTTCCACTATGCAAAGCTAATTTGCTGAAAACAAAAAGATAAAAAAGCACAACTTGAGCCACCCTACACATGCCCAGAAAGCACAGCCTGCTCAGCAGCACATACACATGCACACCCCTTAAATCCTGGAACAACAAAACATATTCACAAAAATTCTTGGGTTTCCCAGATATATTTTGTTTCTAAAATTTCTCTGTAACACACAGAGGCAAAACAAGTTGATAGAACACAAGTGCTGGAAATAAACAGTAAATCTTGGCACCAAGGCTGAGGAACTCCAAGGCTTTATCTGCTGTGATCTGCAAATAATTTTCAACAGCTGTATCCAAACTTCATCATTTAGGCAAACTGGAGATAACATGAAGGCCAGGCAGAATTCACTACATCACTGAATTGTTACATTCCATAACCCAGAGCTCTAGAAGGTGCCAGAAACCAGGACAGAAGCAGACTTCATTAAGTACAACATGACCTTGACCACTCTGTCTCGTGCTGGCTCTTTTAAAACCAAGTCACAACATCTTAATAACCTGATGTGGTGGTTTAAGCCTGGTTTGCAGCTCATCCCCACAGTGGAACAGGGGAGAGACTCTGAGGGGCAAAGTGAGAGAAGTCATGGGTTGGATAAAGCCAGTTTAAAACAACAGCTGCATGTGCAAGCAAAGCAAACCAAGGAATGAATTCCCCACTTCCCAAAGTCCCCTCCTGGGGCTCTATGCACAGCATGGGGACTCGAGAGGACAAATGGCATCACTCCCTGCTTTGTCCTGAGCACGGGGGACCTGGGACAGCCCGGGGGCAGTGGGGACACCTGTCCTGGCTGTGGCCCCAGCCCTGCCCCCGTGGTGGCAGGGGGAACCACCACAGCCCCTGGGAGTGCTCAGCCACACCTGGAATAACTCTATTCACATCACAAATCCAAACACAGCATCACACACAGTTCAAGGAAAATTCACTCTAATCCAGCACCCCTAACACTGATGCTCATTTGCAAACTCTGATGAACACAGAAGTTTCTGGTACGTTTCTGCATAAAAGAGTGTTAGGCTGTGTGCTTTAAGCACTGTCAAGTACAGCAATATCATTATTTACACTTCAGTCACTTCCCAACATCTACTGGGACCCCTCTGAGTGTTTCTTCCACTGCTGACCCTGAGCCTCCACAATGTGAGGTCTGAGGGAACTCATCTCCAGCCAAAACTGCCATTCTTACACAGGCTCTATCGTTAGCACTTCCTTCTGTGTTATTAATTAAAAAGTTAGCCATCATTCCTTCTAAGTGCTGCAAAAATCATGAAAAATGAGAATAATGCAGGTACCATGTGCCAGCCTGTATTTTCTTCATTACATTTCATGTAGCTATACCAAGAACAGCATCACAGCCAGCTTTTCTTTATTAAAGCACCGATTGGTGAGGCAGAGCAGCACCTGTGGCCAGTTTTTCCTCGTTAAAGCATCGATTGGTGAGGCAAAGCTGCACCTGTGGCCAGTTTTTCCTCATTAAAGCACCGATTGGTGAGGCAGAGCAGCACCAGGCCCAGCTTTTCCTCGTTAAAGCACCGATTTAGGCAGAACACCCCACCCCGTCCCGTCCCGCCCAGCGCCGCCCCTCAGGGATGGCGCCATTTTGTTCCCTCCTGCCCCAGCGACGCCCTTTGTTTCCAGCACAGAAATTCCGCACTACAAATTATTTCGTTCCCATTTCCACACAGTTATCACCAATTTAGTCCCCTTTTCTCTCCCCTTTGAGTCCGGGGCTTACCTCCAGCGACGCGGTGGCTGCTGCCTCCTCGGAGCGGCCGCGGCCCGCGCTGAGCCGAGCCCCGGCGGGTCCCGCGGCCCTTCCAGCCCGGCTGTCCCGCAGCCTCTGGGCCCGGCCCGGCTCTCCCGCAGCCTCTGGCCCGGCCCTCACAGCCCGGCTGGCCCCAGAGAACACCCCGGGCCCGGCTGCTCCCTCCCTGCAGCCGCCCGGGTCCCTTTTGCCCTTCCTCGATTGCCTCGGGCAACCCCAACCCCTGGGGCAGGGCGAGTCTCCACCTCCTAATTTAAAACACCAGAGGGTGAAGCAGTCAGGAGGTGCTGGGAGGGAGGTTTAACGATGCGTTTTGTACAGCTGGCAGTGCCAATGAGGAGCTCGGCACCCTCCGGCCCTTGTTAACCCAAGAGAAAGCACCACCTTAGCCACTAGAACTTCGACTTACAAGTTTCACCTGAGCTGCTCTGCTTCCTTCAGGATAAAGCGCATAAATCCTCCTGAACTTGATGATTAAGGTCATTTATACAAAGGGAAAAAACCAACAAAACACCAAAGAAGGGAGAAAAGTTATATTTCCAGGCTTTTTTTCTCAAGGATAAACCTCAAAATCCTTAACAAACTTTGTTATTCAAATATTCTTCCATAGCTGGAGATCATTCAAAACAGAACAACATTTAAAACATTGAGAACAGTTGAAATAAGACTTGCAAAAAAGAGACTCTTAATGGAATACTATAACCCATACATGAACTTAAAAAAAAATAAAAAAAAAAACACTTGAATGCAATGAAACCTTAACACATAACCCAACATGACTTTTATCTAACCATGCTTTCTGTAATCTGCAATTTCAGTCAGTAGTGATGATAGATGGGAACAGAAAGCAAAGGAGGATTAATTGAATGGGGATGAAATGCAGAAAAGGAGAAGAATTTCTGAAGATTGTTTCCTCCCACCATACTCAACATGTGTTTTCAAGTTGAGTTTCATTAAGCTGTAATTACCTTCTGTGGAAGTGTTGGTGAGCAGACTGCTGCACAGCTGGAATAACACAGCAAGTATAATCGCTCACCATTAAAAAAAAACAGTTTAGGTATTACTAAGCAGTATTTTAGCAGGTTTTTTTAAATACCTGATGGGTAAAAAACCCAAAGCAAACGGCTACAGCAGGACAAGAACCTGACACCATCCCACAGCTGCCTTCCTCTCCCTCAAAGCTACACAGAACACATGCACGTACACACACTGCCCCAGTGGCTGCCCTCAGGGGTGGCAGTGCTGCTTACCCCAGAGCAGTGGCTCTCCAGCTCCAGCAGTCTGTGACAGGGACACGAGCTGTCAGCTGTAGCGCTCGCCCTGGAAGCGCGGCGCGAAGTTCCTGACGGCCTCGTTCTCCTGCGTGGTGATCAGGTCAATGATAGCTGTCAGCACGGCTGTGTCCCTGCTCTTTATGTCATTCCAGTCCACGGGGTGGGGGTTTTCTATCTTTTCTTGGAGGAGGTCATCGAGTTCTTGTCTCAGTTTCTGGGAAGTGTTGTAAGAAAGGAAGGAACTCACCATTATGGGCAGTTAGAGCTACACACAGCATCAGCAGAGAGGCTCAGTGCTCGGGCCCTCTGCTCTCCTGACCTTCACACCTGCTCCTCCCCCATCACATCATCTCCACATTGCTATTTTCAGGATCAAACACTGTCTCTCAATACCCAGTGTTTTTGATGAGGGACATCTCTGGATGTGATGCCTCTAACAGCACACACAGCACTTAGTTGACTATTTCAGAATTAAAAAAGACTGGTTTAAAATAAAAATAAAATTTAAACAAATAGTCAGGTATGATTTCTGTGATCTAATATTAAACAGTTCTATGGAACCCATTCCTGTTAACTGAGGAACCCCACTCTCATGTTTCCATATCCATGTGGATATTGCCTGGACTGTCCAAGGCATCCCACAGCTTCTGTGCAAAATTAATCTCTTTAGTTTACTCTGAGTGCTTGAACTGCTCACTGGGAGTGCATGCAAACATCATCTCCCTGAGTGATGAACCAGCAGGCACACAGGAATATCAAATCCAGAAATCCCTGAGCAGAACCAGTGTCACACTGAGCCTCCCAGGTACATTCTAGTGGAACAGTCACCTTGACCAAGTTGGCAATTTTTTCTGGAGACTGGAAGACAATCCACTCATCCACAGCGATGGTGTCCTGGTCCTTGTCCTTCTGAATGGATATATCCCCTCCAAAGAACAAGAGGCAGTATGGGGACACCTCTGTGCAATCATACAGGTAAATCTGCACAACAACAGAACTGTCTGAGCACCCTCACAATAGCTCAGTATCAGAAATCCTTAATGAAACTCCTACAGAAGTCCAGAAGATCCTTACTCAGTTACTCACAAATTCTGAAGATGCATGAAGCAACTCAGTTCAAAAAAAGTTCTATGAAATCAGATTGAACAAAGGCAAAAATGGTCCCAAGTCTTTGAGTCTTTCACACCGTGGTGAAATCAAACCAGATGCTCCATAACAATGAGAGGAAAAAATGTCAGCATATTGAGAAGTGTTAAAACTGGATTGAAATGAAAAAAATAAACTAAAAGAATTTACACCTGTATTGCCAGACCTTAAAAAGTCCCAAGAACTAAGCAACAGAAGTTCATCATTCATTTGTGGTACAATACCCCCAGTATCACAAAGGGCAATCTGATGGCGTGTACAGGGAATGGCCCAGGACAAAGGCTGTTCACATCCCCTCTGAAGCCTGATCCAGCCTCATTCAAACAGGGATAATTAAACAAATAAACCCCACAAGCACAGCCCCAACTCACACTGCTGGTCCTCATCTTCAAATGGTACACAAGCCAGTTATAATGGAACTCTGTTTCCTCCACATTCACTGATTTGGGATGGATATTAACTGATCCATCTGTCTTGGTGCAAACTTTCACCCTTCAAAGAGAAAACAACAACACAAGAAGTGATAAATCAACAGACTGGGATCCCTGGGGTGCCTCTTCCCAAATAACCAGAAGTGACAGTGTTTGAATTGCTGCTGCAGAACCCCTTCAGAGCAGTGCTACTGAGATGTAACATTATCCATGGTATGACAAAGTCACAAATTATTTCAGGGGTTAGCAGCAATCCAGATGTTAAAAAATAACAATCCCACCCTTCTCAGACTCAGACTCTAAAGTGAGATTCATTCATGTACTCAAGTCACTGCTTCACCGTGCCAAATTATGCCATGTAGAAAACACCTGGAATACAAACCACCATTAAACCAAAGGCTCACATTTTTCTCTTTTTGCTGAAGCTGGGCCGGATCTTTGCCACTTTGGGGTAGAGGCCAGCACAGATGACTGCTTTGAGCAGCTTCTCATTACCTGCAGGACACAGCAGAGTAAGTGAGGCAGTTGTGCAAGCTGGGATAAATTCTCCCCTTCCCTCCACAGGTACCTGAGTTGGTGTTAGATTTGGGATCCTTGGGGTTCCTGCTATTCACAAACCCAGCTGCAAGGAGATGCTCAGCAAACTGCCCTTTCATGTTATGCAGCATCTAGGAAACAAGGAAAATTGTCCCAGAATGGTGCTGTGCCCAAGGCTCCTCCTGTTCCCACATACAGGATCCTGGCAGACCTGGCAGGATGCTGTTACCTGCAAGGTATTTGAGGACAGGAAATACTCCCAGCAATAATCCTTCTCATTCCTGAAGCCACAGCTCCGAGCCTCTTCCCAGCCCTAGGAATGAAACCAGGGTTCAGGGTGCTGGTAAGTGAACACACACTACAAACTACAGGACAGGCAAAACTGGAGGCCAACAAACAACAGTCACATGTTCCCTACCAGGGAGAAAGTGAGCCCTTTGATCTCTGTACATGTGCACACACCACAGTGCAGACAAACACAACTTCACCACATGCTGAATCACAACCTTGCTGTTCCCCTGGCAGGCAGTGACACCTGGCTGTGTTTGCCAGAGCACCCTTTGTTGTCAGTGACAGTTCTGGGCTGTAACTGCATTTTCCAGGCCATTTATGTCCTCCTCACCCCAACACAGCACAATGTCCAACACTCCTGAAGTTGGCTTCAGCCTCTTGTAGAGGCCAGAAGGAAAGAATGAACACCTTCAGCAAGGTAACTATAACACTGTGTTATACTATGTTACACTTGTCCACCAGAAATCAGGTTACTGAGCCGGGAGACAAGATTATGCAACACTAGAAGGGTGAAAATCAGTTTGGTTTTATGTTTCTGTAGAAGCCAAACAAGAAATCCTACACAGCATAAATTGGTCACCCATATTACTCAAAATTCTAAAAGAAAAAAACAAAAACCAAACACATGAAGACATACTTACAGTGAAAGCATTCACCACAGTCAGATGGTCACTTTTGGAGTTCTTTGACAGCTCCTTTCTTCTTGCATCTGCTATTTTCTCTTTGCCCTAAAAATGAGAACCTATATAATTCCCAGACTGACATTCCAGTTCTCTTTTCCAAACTCAGGTACATCTGTACAGCAGTACTTTGTATGTAACACATGAAAATTATAGTTACTGCCAATATTCCACAGGAAAAATGGTAATTCATAGTCTGCAAAGGCAATCTCACTAATAAAAATGTAATGCCCATGACATGAATGAAAGTGCTCTAAAACTGTAACACCTCACTGAGTCCCAGCATCCTCCTGAGATTCCCAAACTCCCACATGCAACTGGCATCTGTGAGACCTTACCAGAGGGATGACAAAAGGGTCCTTGAAGCTGAGGCTGGCTGCAATGGTGAGCACAGGGTCCAGGCAGCAGAACAAGGCTCCAAAGAGGATCATCTTGCCAATGTGAGGCTCCACGGGCAGCCGTGCCAGGTGCACACCCAGGGGAGTCAGCTCCTCCTGCCTGTCCAGAGCATTCTGCACAACAGGGGCACAGAGCACACAACAGACACCTCTGTGAAACGGGGGCATTTCCGTGGAAAAGCCACTGCCACACAGAAATCACCCACTAATATCCAAAGCAGCTGTTTGTGTTCATGGCTACAGCTCATTGGTACAAATACCACCAGAGCAAGGGCTCAGCAGAGCAGAGGTGCCACAATCTCCCCTTCCCCAGCATCCAAGGGATCAGTGACATCCAGGGGGCTTCTCCCAACGCCTCGTTGGTCTCACACTCCCCACTGACCCACCTGGGACAGGAGGGCTGGGAGGCAGCAGGGGGGCAGAGGGGGAGTTAAACCAACACTGCAGGAACTGCAGGGCCATGTGTCTGTTTGGAGTCATTGATAAATGACTCAGAAGCACCATGGGCTATGTGCAGTGTCCCCTGTGTGCCATGGGGTCCCTCCAGGCCCTGCACAGAGCATCAGGGGCTGCAGTGCCCAGAGCTGTGCAGTCACACAGCAGCACAGCTCTGAACAATCCATCTGCACAGGCAGTAACACCTTACCAGCTCCATCAGGTGATTTATGGCCAACATCACAGCATCACGAGATGGGGGGTCCATCAGTTTGCTCAGGAAATAGGCAATTCCACCAAGCCTCAGGATCTGAAAGAAAAACCACAACAGAAGCCTACTGGAGAAAGACAGTTACCTAAAACCGGTTAGCAGTGATCACACTCTGAAACAGTGTGAGTAATCCACAGCTCCAGTTAGAATTTCTTTAGTTAAGAACTAAGGACAAAATAACGAATTAGTGATGAAATTTGCAGCAGAAGGATCTATTCTTCATTCAGTTCACATACACATTCCTTCTGCTTGCACAAGGAATTCAATGCAAACTGCCAAAAAGGGAAATTCACTCCTGTTCTAAAACTACTTTGTAGTAAAATTCTTTTAAGAAATCATATAAATGGACTCACTGGCATTCTCACTGAAGCTTCCCTGATTGAATGATAAGTGGTATTTGGGGGACAGCACAGCCCAAATTTTTGTTAGTGGACTTCACCAGACAATTCTGTTTCCCCTGGGATTGATGCACCCAGTGTGCAGTTACAGAAGTTGCTGCAATTACTGGCTACATGCACTGCATTTCTGGTGTAAGAATTCTGGTTTAACTACCCCAGGCTCACAGCTGCATTAACTTATTCTCTTAACCACTTATCCCAATGGAAAAGCACGTGATAAGTGTATGTGAAGATTCCTGCACTTACCTTGATTTGTAAGCAGAGTTCTTCCAGGGGTGTCCTGAGGATCTCAGGTAACTGATAATCATCCAGCAGGCTGGCACGCAGCCCATTGTACAGGTGGTAGCAGTGGCCTGGCTGAACTCTGCAGGCATTTAAACAAACAATTCTTTTGGCTTTGGTTCTTTGTTGTGGGGTTTTTTTCCCCTATGGAAGTGTGACATTATGGTTCTGTTTGCTTACAAAGAGCTTCCCAAAACTCCTCAAGGGATTAGAACTGAAGTGTATTCAATTAAAAAAGCCACTTCAGCCTTCTGAAACACAGACCCATCAGCAGGAAAGGGGCATAGAGAACACAGAAATTAATTTTATGCCATTTCCACTTTACTGGAAATAAATCAGGTGTGAGGGCAGTGACAAAAATAAAATTAAAATAAAATGCAGGACAATTTTCTATAGGAGGGAAACTCTGGAGTTAGACACAGCACAAATCAATTCAGCTTCCCAGGAATACAAGGAAATCATTCCTTGCCCAGGAGCAGGAGCCAGCAGTGCCAGCACATGAAATAACAAAGAACCTCCAGCACTCCCAGACTCCCCTGAGCACCCCAGTGCTCCTGTTCCCACCTTCCTGCTCGGCCCTTCCTCTGCTTGGCATTGGCCTTGCTGACCCACTCTGCTGCCATGGTGCTGATGTTGTTCTGGGTGTCAAAGTGGGTCTCCTTGATCTTCCCCCCGTCGATCACGAACACCACGTCATCGATTGTGATGCTGGGCAACAAACAGGGGAAAAAGCAACTTCTCACCTTGCCAAGTGTGACCTAGGATTGGGTTTGGCTCTCTTTATTCCCTCCCAAACAGTCACAAATTAAAAAATCTGCCTCTGGAATTTCTGTAAGAACTACATCACTGAACAGTTCAAGAGTGAGCTGATTTATTCTCCCTGGTCTGGCACAAGTCCCCACTTGGGCTCTGAAGAGAGGACAGGCAGCTCAGATTATCCTGCACAAGTCATTCTAACAACTGTTTAGTATTCCTGTAGTTTAATTGTTCAAAACAATGTAGATAGTTACATTGTTGAGAACAATTATAGGAAAACTCTGTTTAGTCTATAAATATTTCCAAAGACAAAGTGTTATAAATGAATGGCACAAACCCAGAAACATCCTTCTGGGAACATCAAACAAGTTTATACTTTAAATTATCACTCCCATTTCTTTTGTGAAGCTCTGGGCAGGCAGGCACTCACCTGGTCTCTGCAATGTTGGTTGCAATCACGATTTTCCTCACTCCTGGTGGGGTCTTCTTGAACACCTGTAATTATCCAGGGCCCATTTATGTCTTGGTCAAAACCAAACAAGTGCTTCATTCTATTTTTTTTTTTTGTAGTTGTGAAATATTGCAATAAAAGAGAAGCATACCTGAGTCTGGTTAACAGTAGGCATCAGTGAATGCAAAGGTATGATAATAAACCTATCTGAAAGTTAAAAATCAGTAAAAGACATGGTGTAAGCACACAAACTTCCAATTTTACAGGAAAAGCTATTAAATCAACTATGCAGAACAGAGAAAACAGGCTGCAAGTCAGGCTACTGCTTCTTGCTCTGAGATCACAGGTATTTGTATCAAAACAGCAAATTCTACACTAAAAAGGTATAAAGGGCTTTTTTATGATGCTATAACATGATGGGTTCAAGAAAATATATGAACTTATGTATAGTAATTTAGAGTTCCTTTTTAAATTCTGAAGTTATTTAATAATTGGTCAAGTTTAATACACTGACACTCAATCTTTCAATACATCTGTGGAATGGACACAACCACACTGCAGGTCACATCTGAACAGCCCAGCTGAGACAGGTGAGATGGAAATGAGAGCTGCCAAAGGACAAGTAAAGTGTGTCAGACAGGCACAGAGTACCTGAGAGCCTGTAGGAAAGCTTCTCAGATCAACAGCATTTAAGGGAGCTATCAGCAAAGCAGGGGAAGCTGCTCAAGGATGAAGCACAGAGGAAGAGCACAGAATGGAGCTGAGTTTGGATGGGAGCTCTCCCAGCTACAGGAGAGGACAAGAGGAAGATGCAGGTCAGGTTGTGTTTCAGATTGTCACTCCCACACTGAGAAAAATGAGTTGTTAGCAGAGGAAAGATACCACAGACACACAAGAACTGGTGAACACTTTGGAGAGGAGACAAGGGAAGAAATGAATCCAGCACAATCACAGCAACCCCATGCAAAAGGAGTCTGCCCCCACTGCCAGAACTCCCCCAGAGTTTGGGTTTTACCTGACTTAAACATGACTTGAGACATCAAGATCTCATGCAAAGTGCTGATGTTATCCCAGCCTGGCAGAAACACCAGAATTGCACCATCCTACAGGGAAAAGAGGTTAGAACACATCACACACTGCACAGAGAGCCAGCTCCTTGCACACTCATACATGGAGGGCTTGTAAGACCTGAAACCTCAGTGATCCACTCTGGAACAGTCTATCAAGGGGTTTTTTTCTATAAAAGAGCTACCTGCATGTATTTATCTGAATGTAAGAGTAATTCAAAGCTGTTCAATTACTTAGAAGAGCAAACAAAAATTTCTCCTCTTTCTGAGTGAGCAGCCAAAGTCATTGCCAGCTGTGGCACTGCCCCAGCCCAGCCCCCTGTACCTCCTCTTCCAGCACAATGTGTCTGATCAGTGCTGCCACAAGGTCCAGGTCCACCTTCTCATCATCCATCATTTCCAGGGCATCAATGGTACTGGGTGAATACCTGCAGCAGGAGAGCACAGCCTGGTCCCTGGGAACATGCAAACCCTGCTCCTGCTGCCTGGCCCTGAGTGAGCCACCCAGCCAGGACCCCTCCTCCAGTCAGCCCAGTTCTCTGAGCAATTCCTGCACCTGCACATACTCTCTGCATTCAGTTCAGTGTGATCATTGGCACTTCAGAACAATTCAAGAATTACCATGCCATGACTGAACTGCCTTTGAAGCACTTACAGGACCTCTCTCCTCATTGATGAACCAGGGACTGACAATTTGTATTTGGGTAATGAACTGAAATTTAACTTGAACAAGGCAAAGGGAGCTAATCCTGCTGTCTCTAAAGCTCTTCACTGGTTGCCAGCCAACTGCACAGGCAATCCCATCATCCTTTCCCACAGCAGCCATGACCCCCCTGTTACTAAAGTAACACAACACAGCACTCATTTATGGTTCTCACTTCAGAGCTGCCTGAAAGCTGAAAGCAAAAGAGGAATTTGGGCCCAACCTGCCCTGCAGCTGCCTTAGGTAGGCTGGCCACTGCTGCCTGTAGAGCTCCTCCTTCTCCTCCTTGTCTGGCCTGCTGACATGGCCCTGCATGAAGCCCTTCCTCCAGTGCTGCCGCCGCTCCGTCTTCTCAGGGCTGTACCTTCACACAGGAGCAAACACAGTTCCATTTAACTGAGGCACCTGGGAGCAGCTGCAGTTCTCCAAACCAGGGACAACATGCTGTGCTTTAGCTAGACCATGTGTAAGAATCTTCAGTTTCTCTTCTGACAGAAATCTTACAAAAGCAGGGACCAACCCCAGCAAGCAAGAGAACATGTAGGGGGGAAAAAGTGAACAGCAAGAAAGAGTAGCTTGATTTAAGAACCTGAAAATTCACCCCAGCAACAGAGAAATAGTTCTCCCCCTCAAGCCAACATTCCCAGGTAGCTGTGTGCCATTGTAATTACTGTACAAGGCCCCCCTTAGATGGTTTTCTGTTGAAAAAGACAGGCAATTCTTCTTTATGCCAAGTTAATCTTTGAGCATGCACACACTAATCTAACCTTCCCCAAATACTCTCTAAAATGATGTTCAGAAAAAACACTTACCTCAACTTCTCAATGACATCCTCAAGCAGATACTCCACCACTGGGAAAGTGAAGCCAGGGATGTGAATCATTGGGCAATTGTCTGTGGAGGGAGGCAGCACTCAGCTTTAGAACTGCTGATGAAATACTGCACTCAGTAATAGAAGCAATAAACACAAAAGACTCTCTCTGCAATACAGCTGCCATGTCTACAGGACACTTCTAACTGTTAGGGAAGATGTCACTGAGACCCCTAAATAAGGCTGCTGAGTACAAAAAGCACAGGCAGCAGCAGGCAGGGTTCTGGAATGTTCCACTGGTTCCAGCTACTGGAAGAAGCTGGGAGACTGAACAACTCGAAGTTCAGTCTGCTTGCCCATTCACAGCAAGAATGCTAAAACATGGTTAATATTTACTAGGAGAACACTCAGTGGATTCTGCTTCCATAACATGTCTGAAAAGCAAAACCAGAGGCAATATCAGGTCACAATGACATAAAACTGAGAGAAGCAGCATCTCCAGCAGCTGGCAGGTATTTGTAAAACTGAATTTCTTCTTTTGATACAAATCAATTCTATAATTCAGAACTGCACTATACTATAGAAACATAAATTACTCAAGAGGAGCATTTCTAGGAAGCATTTCACCTACCAAAGTACTCAGAAAACTTCTCTGCATTTAAAGTAGCACTCATCAGAATGACTTTCAGATCCAGTCGCACACTCAGGAGATCTTTAATAATGCTCATTAAAACATCTGATTGAAGATTTCTTTCATGGATTTCATCAAGAACTACATGACTGATGCTGGACAAGTGCCTAAAACAGAAGGGAAAGAAGTTAAACTTTTGTTTTTAAAAAAATAAAAAGCAGAGCCATGACTGTTTGGAACAGCTCAGGACTCATTTCATAATTGCATTCAGTGTCTCATTAAACTCTTACTTATCTGACTGGAGCCACTGCAGGACAATTCCCGTGGTACAGTACAAAATTGAGCCTTGTTTCCTTGGCAACCGACTGAAAGACACACAATAAGAACTCCTCAGTTCTCTTCTGTATTTAACAAAATACTTTGAAACCTTAAACCCCAGATGCAGGTGCCATTGCAGACATGATGCAGATGTGCCTCACTCTGCCTCCCTCACCCGCAGCACAAGGGCAGGAACAAGAATTAGGCCACTCTTGCATCACTTTTGTGGGTGGGGAATGGACCAGGGAGAGGCCCTGACTTCCCAGGCACCCTTTGCCACCCCTGCACACTGAGGTGCTGATCCCCACCTCCGGAGGCTGCTCACCTCTGCAGGCGGATCTGGTAGCCCGTGCTCCTGCCATTGCCACAGGCCTCTGCCCTCTCAGCAGCCACTCTCTCAGCCACCTGGGGGGACAAAGAGAATCAGGCTGCTCTGTGCCTGAGCTGCTCCTCAGCAGGAACCCTGCAACTGAGATGGTTTGTAAATAACAAAGAAATGCCCTGAAAAACATCTTTGCTCTTCCCAGGGACAAGGCTTTAGAGGAGCACACCCACTGGGCATTGGCAGCATCCCCTTTCAGCAGGGTGAGCTCTGCCCCTCTGACACTGAACTATCAAACCAGATTGTTTCCTGCTCATTAACACACCTCTAAGGGCTGACACAACATTAGCTTTTATCTTAATTGGCATTTGCACTGCCCAAATCTATTAAAATCCCACATATAACCCATGACTAAAGTCAGGGAGGAACGAGGCTGCAGTGCCAATACTCCATGGACGGCCAAACCCTGTGAACAGCCAATTAGTGCACATTGACACGTTTGTCAATGTTCGGCAATTGTTACCAGCACACCGAGGGCAGAGCCGGGGCAGGAGGGAGGGACACTCTCGGCATAACCGAGGCACAGCCGGTGCAGGAGGGAAGGGACACTCTCGGCACACCGAGCAGGGCGCAGGAGGGAAGGGACACTCTCGGCATAACCGAGGGCACAGCCAGGGGAGGGGAGCGGCACTCACGGAGATGGCGCTGATCCGGCGCGGCTGCGTGCACACGATGCGGCACAGCGAGCCCCGGCCGCGCTCGATGTGATCGTCCAGGATGAACTGTGTCACCTGCGTGGTCTTCCCGCAGCCCGTCTCGCCGCTGATCACCGTCACACGGTGGCTGTTGATCAGCTGCACGAGCTCCTGGCACACACACAGACACAACAGTTTGCTGTGTTGTTGTTGCTAACACATTGAGGAGGATTTTGAGAATTCTCTGCTCCTGCGGGATGATAAACTCTGAGCTGAGTATCAGCAGCTGAAGAAACGCTCAGCTGCTCCTCGTAATGCTACAAAACAAGTTCAGTTTAAACCTCACAGAAGTCATTCCTGCACATCTGCACTTCCCATGTGTAGGGTTTAAAGCATACCCAACCTCAATATTAGCTTTAAGTATTTTAGATCCTGTATGAGAACAACATAAAATAACTAAAATGAAAGCTGAAATACATTTTTAACCTTCCTGCTTGGCTCTGGATTTTTGAAGACTGAACACAAGAGTTTGCCCTGTTGGACTCCAAGCCTGCACAAACTAAAGGTTTCCAGCACAATATTTTAACATTTCTTATACCAAGAGGAACAGTTTCCCAGCCTCCTCCTCCCCACCCCAAGGACTGTTAAGGGAGTATGGCTATTTTAAGAAACAAATGCTATCAGAAAGGACATGATGGCAAATCGAGGAACTGTAGGATGGAGCTCACTAATCACCACTGAGCCTGCAAAAGCAGACACATCATAATACTCCATTTCTGCTGCATACAGGGGATATCAGCCTAAGAATGAACATCAATTAATAACAGCCCCTACTGTCACTGACCTTATCCTGTGACTGGAAACTAATGGCACTGAGGGCCAGCAGTGTAGCCATTAAGTCTGTGGTTAAAGCTAAAAAGGCTTAATTGGCATCATATTCAATTCTAAACTGGCTAATTGTTCAACAAAGCGCACAGTTTCACACAAAGAAGAAAGCATAACAATCTGAGTAACCAGGAACCTTCTAGCACTTTAACTGGCAGAAAAAGATGACCTATTATTAAATGTATGCAGCAGCCATGTATTCCCATGGTATTCCCAGTGACATTCCCATGAGAATGAGCTCCATATCACAATCAGTGAGCCCCTGGCACTGTCTGGAAAGAAATCAACCCCCAGGGCCAAACCTGGGAGCTTCTCCCCTGCCTGGAGGCCACAAAGGCTTGCTGCCAGTCACAGGCACAACTGCAGCACAACTGCTTTCCCCTGCTTTGGAGCACAGCACCACAGAGCCTCTTTCCTTAAATACACACTCACCTCTCTCATCCCATATGAGGGGAGCTTCTCCCGGAATCTCTGGGAAAAGAAGAAAATGTTTCTCTTTAAACACCTTTTCAGCACTGAAGCAACACAATGCACTTCACCTCTAATCTGGGCTAAACTGCAGAATAATGACAAACTGCTCAGCAGCACTTGTAGAAACACAGGCCCGTGTGAAATAACCTTAATTCCATGTGTGGTTTCAGTTTTGTTCAATTTAGAAAAATGATTTCAGCCCAGCAATCCAGTGCAGGGAAAGGCAGGTAACAGGTGCAATGGCCTGGTGTGGAAGAGAGAACTCATGCTCAGGGTTAGACAATTTTCTGTATGTGGCTGTTAGAACAAAACCTCTGTTTTCAAAAGGCCATTCCTTCAGAGCCCAGTGTGGTGCTTTCAGTTTCAGACATAACTGCAGGGACACAACCCACAAGAGTAACCCACTCAATGAAACAATATGTCAGCTTCAAATTTCAGATTCTAAATGTTTCTGAAATTTGTAATTTCCCATTTTTAATCACTGTTCTATCAACAGGTATGTATTTTATGAATTCTAAAGATAATTTTTAGCAAAAGTAACATCATGACAACTTTCTAATAAATTGCAAGATATTACATTTTCAGGTTAGCTTAATTAAAAAAAACCCAATGAAAGGTTTTCAGCTTAAAACAGGGAAAAGTACCTGCATTTCAATATATCTGGGGTCAGATCTCTTCTTCATTAACTCTTCTTTAAGTTGCTCATCTAAATTAGCATCCTGCTCAGGTTTTTCACAGAGATATTCCACATCCAAATCCAGGGATGTTTTCTCCCAGGTTGGTCTCTGTCTTACAGGAGCTTTTTCAGTATCTGGTTTCACTTTGGCAGGCTGCTCTGGAGCAGGGCTGGAATCACACAACAAGAACTTCAGATTCCCCCAGCTCTGCCTGGCCACGTGCAGAGTGCAGGTAATTAAATCCAGCAGTTAATGAACCAGCAGTGCATGGGAATAGAGAACCATGGAATGCTTTGGGTTGGAAGGACCTTAAAGCCCACCCTTGCCATGGCAGGGACACCTCCCAGTGTCCCAGGGAGCTCCAATCCCCATCCAGCCTGGCCTTGGACACTGCCAGGATCCAGGGGACAGCCACAGCTGCTCTGGGTCTGTCACTACACTGAAAGTCATTAAAGCACAGAAATTCTCTAACTACCAAAAACCTGACATCAGGATCTAAAAAAATAACACGTTCTTTTGTACCAAACAAAGCTACAAAGCAACAGAACATCATCAGAGAATGACTGCTTGATCCACTGCCCCATGACTGGATCCCCCAGCAAAATGGAGCCCCAATCCTATTCCAGCTGTTCCTGACAATCCTTACTGAGCCCAGAACAGACCCTGCTGCAGACATTGTACAAATGTTCCAAGACTGCACAAGAACTGAAAACAGAAGCCAAAAGCCACCTCTGGAAGAGTAACTCCAGAGGCCAAGGGAGCTGACAAATGCCATAGATCTACCACAGCAGGCCTTGAGATGAGTTATAGGTGTTAGGAGTTTAAGCAGAAATTTAACATGCCAAACTCAGCAATAATGAAAGTTTTACAGCAATGGCTACAACCGTTTCAGTGTGACAATACACGTGGGAAAACTGGAGGATATTTGTTGAGCCAATACACTCAATAAAGGTAAGTAACTTCTGACACATCTTCCTGGCAGCTTATGATAAGTTTGTGCAATTCAAAATAAACAAAAGAACTGGCAATTATATCGTTTTACCTGTCTTCATCCCCGGACCACCACGACATGGCTTCTTGCTCTTTGTCGTTTTTTGTCTGGACAGAATTCAGCAGCTGCACGATTTGCTCTTCCCTGCGTTCGTCCATGCGCACGACAGCTCTCTAGGGCAGAAAGCAGAGCGTCCATCAGCCGGATCCCCACACATCCACGGTACAGCACTCACACAACCACGGTCCGACCCTCACACAGCCGCGCTCTCACCCTCACACGGCGTTCTCTCACCCTCACACGGCGTTCTCTCACCCCCACACGGCGTTCTCTCACCCTC
>VWYE01000742.1:3478-45467 GCA_013398995.1 Alaudala cheleensis | reverse complement strand
AGAGAAGAGAAGAGAAGAGATACTCTTTGCTCTCTCCTGGAGCAGCAATGAGAGCTGAAGTCCTCTCTTCCCCCCCAATTCCATTCTCAAACACGATGTGGGATGGTGGAAATAGTTCAGATGGCTCGAGTGTGCTGAGCTGGCTTTTTGAAGTGATGAATTGCTCCCGGGCACAGCCAGGGAGCCCGGGCACAGAGCCAGCAGCTGTTGGAAGTGGCAGTGCTGGAGAGCACACAGAGGATGAGGGAAAGCAGGGAAGCTCTCCAAAGGGAAAAGCTGTTGAGCACCTGCGTGCTGCAGTGTGTTCTGTACCTGTGCCCAGAGTGCCAGGGCCTGGCCATCCCCATGGAATGGGATGCTGAGCAAATGAACCATTCACCCCATCACTCTGTCAGCTCCTCTGCTCCTCTTTCCAGGGAAAAAAAATAATGCTGGTTGGGCTAATTGTGTAATGAAGTGAAATTGTTTTCCGTGGATCCAAAAGGAAGGCACGGTTTGGCTTCCCACCTGTTCCTCCTGAGGAGCTGTGCCTGTCTCGCTGAACTCTGTCTCATTGACATGAAAATGTGATGGAGTACGAGGTGCTGAGTGGTTTTGCTCTCGAGCAATGAGTGTCCTTTATTCTAACCCGTGAATTGGGCTCAGGAACACAGGAACTGCAGGGCTGCAGTTGGAATTCCAAAGGCATTCAAGTACACAAATAGTTTGTTACTCAACACTAATCTGTATCAGTGCTTTATTTTCTTTATTTGGTCTTGGCTTTGCTTTGGTTTATCCATGGTGGATGCTTTTAATTTCTCCAAAAGAAAAAAAAATAGCCAAAAGCTCCCAGTTAATTTATTGAGTTGACATAATCTTACTGGAAATTACAGCCTGAACACTCAGCAGCTCTAAATGAAGACTGACATTGATTTTTTTCCATCGGGTGCCACACCCAGATTGTATCAGTGGCTTCAGAGCAGTGGTAAAAGTCAATTAAGTGACTGGTTGCTAATTGCTATCAGATGGCTGGTGATAAATCTGCACATTTATGATTTTGTGCTGTAAACCTGCTCTGTAAATACAGCTTGCAGCAGTGGATGATTATCATGGCTCAGGATCCTTTCCCGTGTTTAGCTTTCAGATTCCAATCATCCATTTATTTGTGGTTTCTATAATGCCTTGATATTAATGCCAGAGCTTTGGTGTTTAAGTTAATCCTTCCTTTTCTTTGGAAAGAAAACAAAGGGATGAAGCAGAAAGAAGAAAGTGGCACAAGTAATTTTTTCTTTTTTTAATATAAAACTGATACCTCTCACTCTCAAAATCATCCCATCTGTTGTGATAATGAACGTAATGGGAAAGAGTTTTAATTATGACTGGCATAACCATCAGCCACAGACTTGCTGTCAGAGCTGACTAAAATGAGAATATAAAAAATCTGCTACCCCACATAAACGGGGATATTTAGGTATTACAGCTTGTTAATTGCCTCTTTATTAAATCTCATCCTTCTTTATCACTGTAAAAATATTTCAAAGGGTGATATTGTCATTACAGGAGTGCCAGCTCTGATGGTGTTGTAAGGGGAATTGAAGTGTCTGGAAGAATTCTTCATATTTACATGTATTTTATACTTACCCATGTGAAGAAAATCTATTGTCTTCATATAAATTGCATTTATCAGCTTATCTTTGTATTATATGATGAAGTTATATCCCTGCATCTTTATCACACACAGATTTTCTCACACATCCATTTTGTCTGGTGCTCTAATCAGACAAATCAATTGATCTCCAGCCAAAAATGACACCAAATACTGTTAAAATGCATTGAATATATAAATAAAAATTCACAGATAAGAAAAAAAATTATTGTAAGTAACTTCATTCTGAGATTTTCTTCATTGAACCACTTTAATTCCAATGTGCTGTTCCTGTGTGTCATTGCAGTTTTTTATGCACACCCATAATAGATGCATAATTATCCCATGGAAAGAACTAAATCACTTGTTAATTGGACAAGGGGCCATATTTGTAAAACTTGATTTCCCAGCATGTTCAGATTTTCTTTAGTGAAAATCTCTGCTCCATTTAATAAAAGCAGCAAATCTCAATTCCTCTGAATGATCCTGAACAAATCTTGACTGCTTTGGAGTGTACAGACACTCAGCTGGAGAGCTTCTCATTTGTTTCTCTTTCAAAGCAGACAGAACCCTCAAATCCTGGACATCTCATGGGATCAGGGAAAAAAAATTCAAAAATAATTTCATTTACCTTAAGGGAGAGATGATCCCTTAAAAGGTGAGTGGAAATAAGCCACAATGGAAGTCACAGTGCAGTGATTTTACCATTTTTTTAAAAATCTCTATTTCCTTCTTGCTCTCCAGTAATGCCAAAAATCAACAAAAAAACCTTCTGTTCAGAGCCTCACCCAGTTCACAGGGAGTGAGAATCCCTCCCTCTTGTCAAGGCTGCACCAGTGAAATCAGAAATGCAAATATTCCAGGTGCTTAAAATGGATGAAGAGATCACAGGGAATTTGTAATGAAGCTATTGTGAGTTTGTCCTGTGAACCTTCAACTGCAGCAGGAATTTATAATTATCATGTCTGCCTCTCCAAATGGAGAGCTGAGAGTGTTGTGCATTTTTAACTTGCCTCAGCCCAAAGTGGACAAGAAGAAAAATGCTTTTGAAATGGCTTTTATTTTTTTTTTTAGGAGAAATTCATTTGGCCAAGTTACAGTTAAAATTGGAGGAATACTCAGATATATACGGTACCTTTCAGAGATACCCTCTCCAAAAGAAAACACAGATAATTAAATGATCACAAACTGTAGTGCAATTAGAAGACTTTGATGAAAGATGTGATTTAAGTAATACAAGTTTTAATGGCAAAAAGAGCAGTTCTCCACTCAAATGCGTATTAATCATCACAGTATGTGTGCTTTGTTGGCTGCTGATAACCTGATTATTTCTTCCTTTCTTCAGTTCACTCTGAATAAACATCTATTCCCATGGCATTGAGTGGAAGGAATGAGTCCTCCTGGAGCCTGGCTGTGCTCAGCAGAGGGTGCAGGATCTGTGCTGCACCAGCAGCATCTCTGCCTCAAAAGTCGTGGCAAAGAGTTGAATAATTCTGGGACCAGCAGACAGAGCTGGGAAATTTCTCATCTGAGTGCAGACTGCAAAAACTCCCCCAGGATCCAACGTTTATTTATTAGTTTACCCATGAAATGTGCTAAATGAAGAAGGATTTTGCCATTTCTGCAGCAGCAGCAGAGCAGGTTTGGCTCTGTGAGAAGGAACATCCTCCCTTGGGAAGGGGCTCAGGAGCTGGGCTGGGGTTGGCTGTGGAGAAGAGCTCATCCTAAACTGATGCCCTTTGGTTTTTGCCTTTTGTTCTTTGTTCTCTCTATTCCTCACACACATTTTTGTAGCTCTGTAGCTCTGTTGGTTTTCCCAGTATTTTTCCATGGCCTTTTCAGAGCTCCAAGGGGTGCAGGGCCCCAGGGCTGTGTTGGTTCTTCCAGGGAGCCAAGGCTGAGAACAACTCCTGGAGATCCATTCCCATGGACAAACCCAGCCAAGGGAGGGCTCCAGAGAAGGGGTTTGGCCTGGGGGGTGGAATTGCATCCCCACTTGTCCTCCTAATTGGTGCTTCCTATCCATTATAGATTGATTTCCTAAAACCTATAAAATGTACTCACCCCCATGGGATTGGGCTTTTGTGGACATCTTTCCATAACTGCTCCTGCGGGCCTTCAATAAAGATCCTCTTTTATATCACCTCCTTACCAAAATCACCTCCAGTTTCATTTCCAGGTTGGGAAAAAGGCAGGAAAACCACGGAGGGGGACCAGGAACAGCTCAGCCCTGACCTGCAGCTCTGCTCCTCCCAGCTCCCAAGGGTTTGGCTGCTGTGTTTTCCACCAGGCACAGTGAGTTCTGTCCTGTCCAACATCACCACGTGGCTGGGAGGTGAATTTCAAAGCCATCCTCAGACAATCCTCTAAAAATGACATTTCAACCCCCACTCTCTGCACAGTTTTACACATTTTCTGAAATTGGATTTCCCTTCTCATTTTCTTACGAGCTGTTCAAAGGCCTGTTTGGAATTAACACCTCCGTCACTGGGATGTGTTTGAAAGGAAATGTTCCATAAAAATGCAGGAAGGGGAGATGATTAACCTCCCATAACAAGTGAATTGTCCTGGATCTGGGGGTTATATTGTGGCCATTCCATTATGTGAGAGAACAGTCTTAGCTGTGGGGAAAAGGCACAGACATCTGCAGCCTCATACAAGAAACAGAATTAAACACAATGGGAACATAGAGAAACTGGTAAAAATGATGCTGTTGGATGGCTCAGTGAAACCAAATGTTGCATAACACGTTTTTTTCTGTTGTTTTTGCAGTGCTTCAGCATTCAAATTAATTAAAGAATCTTCCAGAATGAGGTGCAGTATTGCTTTGGAAATACATTGCTTCAGCAAGCTGAAATGGGCAGCTCAGCCTCCTTCTGTAAAATCAGTCTGTAACTTGTACCAATTAGAGTTGCTGTGCTGTAAATGAATTTTTTTTTTAAAGATCCTTCTTTCAAAAAGCCTTTTTAAATCATAGACTCATTAATGCTTTTGCAGGCAGTTCCAGCAGCACACCACTGAAGCACTTTGCAGTTGGTCATCAGAGGTTAATAAGAAAGAGATGATGAAATTTCACACTGATTTTCTTTTTCAATTCACAGTGGAGAGGAGCTCTCTTGTTTTAGTGCAGCCATCAGAAGAAAAGGGATTAAAGCCACCACACAGCATCAGATCTGTTGCTGATACAAATGTCCATTTCATGGGAAGTAGAGTTAAAGGCTGGACTCCAGGCTTAAAGGTGGGCTGATTTCTGAGGATTAGGAATTGTTTATATTTAGGCAATGTAGATGGAGCTGTAGTTAAGGAAATAACAATAGAACAGCTCAAGTTGCAGCAGCCATTTGGGGACTTCTTAAGGACAGACAGCAAAGCCAAAAGGAAATGAACGTGTCCTTTTGATTTAATTTGGCTTATGATCAACAGAGTGTTATCTCCCCTCAGTTTGGGCCAGTGAGAAAATAAACTGTAACCTTCACCATTTTCTCTGCTATTTCAGACCCTTCAGTTTGCTGAAATGAGAAAGTTTCACATCAGCTGAACATCAGCTCTTGTGTTGTCCTCACCCCACTGGAAGTGGAGCATGTGTAGGGGCAGATGTGGTGAAGGAGGTGCTGCAGTTTGAGGTGTGGATCCACAGCTCACCCCAGGTCACTGCAGTGCCTCAGGACAGGGAGCCTTATCCCAAAACCCAGGGGAGCAGGGATGTTCAAAAGCATTCCAGCAGGATTCACTCAGGCTCTGCTGAGTGACTGCCCACAAATGTTGTGCAAGGAAGCAGAAAAGGAAGGGCCACTTGCTCTGAAATGTGCCCAGAGGAATGTGTGAGCATGAAAGATGTGCACTGCCTTGGGACTGAGGGAGTTTATGACTTCCTAAATGCTGCTTTTCTCCTTTTTTTATTTATGATGTGGGTAAAGCATTTTACAGCATGTTCTTGATCATAACTCTGGGGTTTTTTTTTGCATTTAGGACATTAAGGACAGATTAGAAACTCTTAGAGGTGATGATGTGGTGGCCACCACTGAGCCTGGAGCTTCTCTTGGTGTTCAAACTGCCATGGTGCAACCAAGGCTGAGCTGCCTGAACAAATAATGAACTTCAGAGAACATTGTTGGGTTTTCATTCACAGAAAGGAGCTTTCACTTGGCATTTGGGTGCTTTTAATGAATTCTTCCCTAGGAATTGTGTGTGCTGGACCTTTTTGGGAGCTCTGTGCCTGCTCCTGCAGGACTCTGCTCAGCCAGGCTCCACATTCAGACTCTTGGAAAGGTGACATGAACTCACTGCCCAGCTTGTCCTTACCAAGGTTTCTGTAAAGGTTAGGCTGAGAACTGCCACACTTGAGTGGCAGAGGCCTTATGGAAAATTTATCTCACTAGACATTTAAAAGTTGGGTATTTACATCTGAACTGGTTGCCATGAGCTCCCTTCATTGGCTGGCAGAGGCTCCTCAATGTGAAATTTGTGTTTATTTTCCTTTATTTGCCTCCTATGTAGGCATCTAAGCAGAATCAGACCTTCAGTCTTTGAACCTCAGCACCTACTTTGTAAAACTTTGTCCTTTTTTTTTTGTTTTAATCTGAATTTTTACATCGTTTTTATTTATTGTTGAATAATTCTTTGCTGAAACAGTGTCCTCATCCATTCCTGATCCTTTCAGTAGAATTATGGTTCTATACAATCCTCTATTTCTTTTTTACTGCTCTGTACCTGCTTACCTGAAAGACATTAACTAATTCTTCATCTGCTGGAAGCTCATTAGCATGACAAAATACAGGAAACCTTGCCCTTGGTGTCACAGAGGAATTCAGCTTTTGATTGTTCCTGAGTAGTTCCAAGCACTTCTATATTTCCAGGGTGGAGGAAGTAAGAACTGGTTCCTCAGGATTTTTCACAGACCCTTTTGTGTGGAATCCTTCCCTATCTCCACTTGATGATTTGAAGATGGGATCTGGTATAAAAACTTGGAATACTTTACATTAATGCCAGTGCCTGCAATAGTGCACTGAGTAAATCTTGGCTCAAGCAAAGATCTTCATGTTGCTCTTTTGGGAAATGGCATCACAAAAACCAACTGAATCACTTTAATCTTTTTTTCCTCTCAGTGCCTCTCACTATTGGTGTGCCATTCAGGACTGATGCTAAAATGGGACACCAACCCTCTTCTGGCCCCTGCTCAGCCCAGCAGCTGTTTGGTCACTCCTGCTTTATCTCCTCTGAGTGAATCTTTATTTCAGTGCTTTCTTAGTGAAATGGGTTGTGATTGTTCTGTCCCACCTCGTGTTTGTGCAGAGAGATGAGCTCCTCCTCCTGTGTCACTGCTGTCCTGGCTGCCCCAAACATGGGAACATGAAGAGTTCAGGCTTTGGAAACCTTTGTGCTCTGCTCAGGACTCAGAGCCAGCACAGGGCTCACTCCTCCTGAGCTGTAATTTCATTTATCACCAGCTGTGGAGTTGGTGAGTGTCCTGAAATCCACCCCAGATTCCCCAGCACTGGTGTGTGATGCTCCACAAGGCCATGGAATGATCTGTCTCAAGGCTGAAGGAGCCCAGTGCGTGTCAGGACTTTGTGAATCACCCACTTGTGAGCTCTGCTGTGCACAAACCAGCCCAGCCTGAACAGGATTCCATTCCCATCAAACATGTCCAGCTCTCCTGCATTGCTTGGGCAGCATTTCAGCAGAGGATGAATTATTCCCTGCATAAACTTCAGGGAATCTTTGCTGTTTGTATTCCACAGCCATCCCTCTCAGAGCTGCAGTTGTTCATTTTAACAGGTACAGTTTCTAAAATGGTTCGTTGAAAGCCCTGATGAAACCCCCCCCTCATGCAGCACTTTTGGAAAGAAAACTCAGCCCATGGAATCCAGGAGGGCACCACGATTCTGATGAAGCAGAATTACAAAGCTTCAGGGGCAGAAAATGAGCACAAAATGAAAGCAGAGGCCATGTGGGTGAAATTGAAAATAATTTATTGATGTGCAAATATGAACCATGTTGGGCTGGGCTTGTTAATCCCAGAGTCACAGCACAAATATGTGAGGGAAAACTGAATTTTATACCCATGCTGCTGCATGTAAAAAAGTCTAAAAAAGCAGTTTTTAAGAACATCTTACCCATGTTCTGCCCATTTGATCTCTAATCAGTGTCCAGTGTCATTTATCTTCATTTGCTGAGATTGGCTGAACAGCAGGACATTGCTCAGCCCTGTCTTTTTGGCAATCTCTGACACTGTTCTTTATTGTCTCCCTCTCATCCTGTCACCACTTGGAGCTGACACTCTTTATCTTTGCTCACCCTGCTTTTATCTGGTGATTGCTGGGTAAAATCATCAGTCTGGGGTCACTGCTGCCCTCTTGGCCATGCCCAGCTGGCAGAGTTCACTCCTGCTGGCTCAGCTGGCATCAGGCAGCGCTCAAAGGAGTCACAAAATCTCTCTTGGACGTTCCAGAGATGTAAATGGGAAGGTCACACTCACCAAAGTAAAGTGCTCATTGTTCTGTCCCAAAGAGAAAAGCTGAGCTGAGGTTGGAGGTTTCAAAGAGCTCATTAATTTGTTAATTGAGGGCTGTGGAAAAACCAAATCAAACAAAATCCCCTCATACTCATATGAAACAAACACAGAGAAGTGTTTTCTTCTCTCTGGACTTTTATTGTTTTGTATAATTTTCATGTTGTGACTGCATCTATTAGTGGGATCTTACTTTAAACTAATTTTAAAAAATCAAGTTTGTCTCTCAAGAATCTACAGTCTGGAATGTCTAGAATGTAATTGTGTTGACTTTTAAACCTTAGCATTGCTTTTGTCTTCTTGTTTCAAGTTCTTTTGTCGACTGCTTTGGTTTTCCCACCTTTCAGATGGAATGTTGTCAGCACCTTGGAAAAAACCTTGATTTAGGAGTGTTCAGATGGGGTTTTATGTCTTCAAAGTACTTTGGAATTACTTTGTATTGGTTGCAGTGATGGCTGAAAGACCTGGGGGCTGCTACATTTGAGAAACGTCCTTGTTTTGTTCTATAAGTAAAAACTTATATATAACTGATCATATGGAGCTTAAACAAATTGCATATGCAAACAGAAAACACCTGCTGCCAGTCTTCTGTGGGAAAGATTCCGAGTCCAAACCCCAAGCCAGAGCCTTGGCATATTGAACTAAACCCCAAAAACAAGCTGAATGTGGGTAAATCCCCTGTTTGAGGGCTGAGCTGAGCCTTGGCAAGGCCGTTAAAAACCCGCCGGTTCCTCGGAGATTTAAACACAAAAACTGCAAGTTCCTGGTTGGGATCCAGCTCCCCCTCTCAGAGTTGTCAGAGGGAGTGCTAAATGAAGTGGCTCCAAAAATCTCAGAGCTGCCAATGGTGCCTGGGCTGTGTGGAACAAAGCCTGGCTGACCTCTCCCTGTGCTTTTGGGGTGGGTCTGGAGATGAAGCCGATGACAAGTCACAAAGCTCTGAGCTGAGCTCTGTCAGCAGCTTGGTGCATCCTGAAACCATCTCAAACAGTGTCAGGCCTTCATCTCAGCTGCTCTGGGATGTAAAATAACTCCTTTATGCTTGGTGAGGAGTAAAACACAGCACAAAGCCATTGTGGAGAGTGTCACCCTTTTAAAAGGTGACGTGTGACAATTTGAGCATCATTATTTTTTGCTTGAGCATTATTTAACACAAAATAAAATAGGATCACAACTTGAGCTGTCTGAACAGTTTTGGTTGTGATTTTTTTTTTTTTTAATGTAGCATCTCAGAAATATAGGTCAAAATTTCATCTCCAGAAATAAAAGAGCTTTTTGGGGAGATGTATGTGTACTTCATACTTTCTACAGACTTTGTATTCTGTCCATGCCATTCTAAATATAGCTAAGCAGCCTTGGAAGAAGGGGAAATAATGACTGGATTTGAGTGTGTTTCAAATGTCAGATGCCTTTTCTTGTCTACAGTTAGCTACTGTTCATACTGTTGATTTGTTCTGTAAGCAGCTCTGAACAGTTGGCAGACAATTTGGAGTGCTTGAGATGCCAAAGACATTTATTTTCTTAGGAGGAAAGAAAAAATTGTTAAGATCTGCATCTACAAATGCATCTACAAATATATAACCAGCCCCTAGTTTAATTCAAGAGAACAAGTTCTTTACTGGAAGTAAGAATACATATTCCACAATATCAATTCTTTGATTTAACTCTTGTTTGTGTTTGAACAGTGATTTTAGAGACTGAATCCAAATTCATGCAAGTGGTGAAAAATGAATCCATTTGCTTTATAAATACACATTTTAAGGTGGGCATCATATCTCTTGAGCCATTCTGGCATTTTTAGCAGAATTGAAGCCCCTGAGTGCTTTGCTGAATGTTGCAGGCACTACTCCTGCCTGTGCTGGTACAACATTAGCTAAATCATTATTTTAATTAATGAAATAACTGGAGATATCACTTTAATTGCTGTGCTTATGCATAGCAATAAATATATTGTCATGTTCTGCAAGCAGCAAGTGTGGCAAATGTGAAAGAAAAAAAAATAAATGTCAGGAAATGATCTTGAAGTTGAACAGAATTTTGTGTAATCTCTCTGGAGAACATTAATCAGTAAGTTGGTCTGTGTGACAGATGCAGTCATATGAGATAAAAAAAAAAAATTTGCCTTGGTTGATCTTTTATGTCCTTTACACTCTAAAGTGCACTAAAGGTTACTGAACAGCAAATGCCTCAATATCCAAGGTACAGTGCCAGGAACTCCGGGCTCATCCCAGAGGAAACTTCATTCTTTTATAATCTCATTCAGTCCCCACCTCATTTAAAAACCTCCTCTCTAGCACAGGTTCAGTTCACAGCTGTAAATGGCTGGAGATTTTCTGAAGTGCTGGACAAGATTGTCTGGGTATCCTGATCCTAAAGGTCTTTACAGGGGAGAATGTTTGGAGGAGAAGCCCCTGTTAGGAGCTGGGATATCAGTGTTAGAGCTGAGATATCAGTGTTAGAGCTGGGATATCAGTGTTAGGAGTGGGATATCAGTGTTAGAGCTGGGATATCAGTGTTAGAGCTGGGATATCTGTGTTAGAGCTGGGATATCAGTGTCAGAGCTGGGATATCAGTGTTAGAGCTGGGATATCAGTGTTAGAGCTCTGTGTGTGTGGCCAAGGCCATCTGCTCTTTCAAAATTGTATTTTGCTCCCCAGTTTCTGTGCAAAGTCTGGGTTACCTGTCCCCTTGTGCCACCTTAGGGCACCTGGTGGGGTTGGTGGAGTCAGGTGCAGTTCCTGTGCTTCCCCCTCCGCCTCAACACTTGTGGCCAACTCCTTCCCCTGCAGCCCAGCAATATTTTATCTTGTTTTCTCCTCCTTTTAGCCAGTCACCCCCTCAGGGAGCTCAGCTGTGTCACCACAGCTCAGCACTTTTGTCCCTGGGTTCCCTCAGCTCTGATCTGTGGTGGGAGGGAGGTGCACAGGGGGTTGGCACCACCAGTCCTGGTGTTCCCTGGAGGCAGGAGGGAGCAGAACCTCACTGAGCAGAGCAGCCAAAGCAGGTCAGAGTGCTGGGTTTGTTTTGTGCCACATCAGCTCTTTACTCTCTGCTTCACTCCACCTTTCCTCGAACAAACATCAAGTGTGAGCTGCAGCAGCTGTTGGGAGGAATTCTTTTCTCCACTTAGATGAGGTTCTCTTCAGTTTTGGCAGAGTTGCTGACATTCACATAAGACCTTTTTCTTTTTTGATGTACAGATTTGGGGTGTGCTGAGTGCCCCAGCAGGCCCTGAATTCCCATTTCCAGTGGTGGCTCCTGCTCTGCTGGCAGTGCCATGGTCCAGTGTAAGAAACATCACAAAGGGATAACAACAACATTATTTCTGTAGCTTGGAGCCTCTGACACCAGGAGTTCTCTCTTTCACCAGCAGTGAAGGCCCATTCACCCCTGGCCCAGTGGAAGGTGATGGAATGAGCTGATCTTTAAAGTCCTCTCCAACCCAAACCATTCCATGACTCTGCAGTTCTAAGAGGGGTAAGTTTTAATGGAAATTATAATTTTTGCTCCACATACTTGTGCTGACACAAATAAGCCACAGAAGTGAGAAGACTGTACTTGATAGTGAACTAAGTTTGATTCTTGCCCTGCTGTCTATAAATTAACATTTGATCCCAAAACTCTTGGAGTCAATGATGGCTTTTTTCTTCCTTTGTTTTGCTTGGAATTACACTCAGCTAAAGAAGACTTTAATTTATGTTAAAAAAAAAAATTTAAATGCTCATTTTAGAAGAGCATGGGTGAAAAAATTATAACAGTGTGTAAAGAAATCAGAGCAATTTTTCCATTATTTCTTCCAACTGCCTTTTGTTGTAATAATTCCTTACCATCTGGNAGAGCTGGGATATCAGTGTTAGAGCTGGGATATCAGTGTTAGAGCTGGGATATCAGTGTTAGAGCTGGGATATCTGTGTTAGAGCTGGGATATCAGTGTGAGAGCTGGGATATCAGTGTTAGAGCTGGGATATCTGTGTTAGAGCTGGGATATCAGTGTGAGAGCTGGGATATCAGTGTTAGAGCTGGGATATCTGTGTTAGAGCTGGGATATCAGTGTGAGAGCTGGGATATCAGTGTTAGAGCTGGGATATCTGTGTTAGAGCTGGGATATCAGTGTGAGAGCTGGGATATCAGTGTTAGAGCTGGGATATCTGTGTTAGAGCTGGGATATCAGTGTGAGAGCTGGGATATCAGTGTTAGAGCTGGGATATCTGTGTTAGAGCTGGGATATCAGTGTGAGAGCTGGGATATCAGTGTTAGAGCTGGGATATCTGTGTTAGAGCTGGGATATCAGTGTGAGAGCTGGGATATCAGTGTTAGAGCTGGGATATCTGTGTTAGAGCTGGGATATCAGTGTGAGAGCTGGGATATCAGTGTTAGAGCTGGGATATCTGTGTTAGAGCTGGGATATCAGTGTGAGAGCTGGGATATCAGTGTTAGAGCTGGGATATCTGTGTTAGAGCTGGGATATCAGTGTGAGAGCTGGGATATCAGTGTTAGAGCTGGGATATCTGTGTTAGAGCTGGGATATCTCTGTTAGAGCTGGGATATCAGTGTTAGAGCTGGGATATCAGTGTGAGAGCTGGGATATCAGTGTTAGAGCTGGGATATCAGTGTTAGAGCTCTGTGTGTGTGGCCAAGGCCATCTGCTCTTTCAAAATTGTATTTTGCTCCCCAGTTTCTGTGCAAAGTCTGGGTTACCTGGCCCCTTGTGCCAAGTCAGGACACCTGGTGGGGTTAGTGGTGTCAGGTGCAGCTCCTGTGCTTCCCCCTCAGCCTCAACACTTGTGGCCAACACCTTCCCCTGCAGCCCAGCAATGTTTTATCTTGTTTTCTCCTCCTTTTAGCCAGTGACCCCCTCAGGGAGCTCAGCTGTGTCACCACAGCTCAGCACTTCTGTCCCTGGGCTCCCTCATCTCTGATCTCTCGTGGGAGGGAGGTGCACAGTGGTTGGCACCACCAAATCCTGCTGTTCTCTGGAGGCAGGAGGGAGCAGAACCTCACTGAGCAGAGCAGCCAAAGCAGGTCAGAGTGCTGGGTTTGTTTTGTGCCACATCAGCTCTTTACTCTCTGCTTCACTCCACCTTTCCTCGAACAAACATCAAGTGTGAGCTGCAGCAGCTGTTGGGAGGAATTCTTTTCTCCACTTAGATGAGGTTCTCTTCAGTTTTGGCAGAGTTGCTGACATTCACATAAGACCTTTTTCTTTTTTGATGTACAGATTTGGGGTGTGCTGAGTGCCCCAGCAGGCCCTGAATTCCCATTTCCAGTGGTGGCTCCTGCTCTGCTGGCAGTGCCATGGTCCAGTGTAAGAAACATCACAAAGGGATAACAACAACATTATTTCTGTAGCTTGGAGCCTCTGACACCAGGAGTTCTCTCTTTCACCAGCAGTGAAGGCCCATTCACCCCTGGCCCAGTGGAAGGTGATGGAATGAGCTGATCTTTAAAGTCCTCTCCAACCCAAACCATTCCATGACTCTGCAGTTCTAAGAGGGGTAAGTTTTAATGGAAATTATAATTTTTGCTCCACATACTTGTGCTGACACAAATAAGCCACAGAAGTGAGAAGACTGTACTTGATAGTGAACTAAGTTTGATTCTTGCCCTGCTGTCTATAAATTAACATTTGATCCCAAAACTNGAGTGCTTGAGATGCCAAAGACATTTATTTTCTTAGGAGGAAAGAAAAAATTGTTAAGATCTGCATCTACAAATGCATCTAAAAATATATAACCAGCCTCTAGTTTAATTCAAGAGAACAAATTCTTTACTGAAAGTAAGAATACATATTCCACAATATCAGTTCTTTGATTTAACTCTTTGTGTTTGAGCAGTGATTTTAGAGACTGAATCCAAATTCATGCAAGTGGTGAAAAATGAATCCATTTGCTTCATAAATACACATTTTAAGGTGGGCATCATATCTCTTGAGCCATTCTGGCATTTTTAGCAGAATTGAAGCCCCTGAGTGCTTTGCTGAATGTTGCAGGCACTACTCCTGCCTGTGCTGGTACAACATTAGCTAAATCATTATTTTAATTAATGAAATAACTGGAGATATCACTTTAATTGCTGTGCTTATGCATAGTAATAAATACATTGTCATGTTCTGCAAGCAGCAAGTGTAGGGAATGTGAAAGAAAAAAAAAATAAATGTCAGGAAATGATTTTGAACAGAATTTTGTGTAATCTCTCTGGAGAACATTAATCAGTAAGTTGGTCTGTGTGACAGATGCAGTCATATGAGATAAAAAAAAAAAATTTGCCTTGGTTGATCTTTTATGTCCTTTACACTCTAAAGTGCACTAAAGGTTACTGAACAGCAAATGCCTCAATATCCAAGGTACAGTGCCAGGAACTCCGGGCTCATCCCAGAGGAAACGTCATTCTTTTATAATCTCATTCAGTCCCCACCTCATTTAAAAACTCCTCTCTAGCACAGGTTCAGTTCACAGCTGTAAATGGCTGGAGATTTTCTGAAGTGCAGGATGAGGTTGTCTGGCTGTCCTGGTCCTAAAGGTCTTTACAGGGGAGAATGTTTGGAGGAGAAGCCCCTGTTAGGAGTGGGATATCAGTGTTAGAGCTGGGATATCAGTGTTAGAGCTGGGATATCAGTGTTGGAGCTGGGATATCAGTGTTAGGAGTGGGATATCAGTGTTAGAGCTGGGATATCAGTGTTGGAGCTGGGATATCAGTGTTAGGAGTGGGATATCAGTGTTAGGAGTGGGATATCAGTGTTAGAGCTGGGATATCAGTGTTAGAGCTCTGTGTGTGTGGCCAAGGCCATCTGCTCTTTCAAAATTGTATTTTGCTCCCCAGTTTCTGTGCAAAGTCTGGGTTACCTGTCCCCTTGTGCCACCTTAGGGCACCTGGTGGGGTTGGTGGAGTCAGGTGCAGTTCCTGTGCTTCCCCCTCCGCCTCAACACTTGTGCCCAACTGCTTCCCCTGCAGCCCAGCAATATTTTATCTTGTTTTCTCCTCCTTTTAGCCAGTCACCCCCTCAGGGAGCTCAGCTGTGTCACCACAGCTCAGCACTTTTGTCCCTGGGTTCCCTCAGCTCTGATCTGTGGTGGGAGGGAGGTGCACAGGGGGTTGGCACCACCAGTCCTGGTGTTCCCTGGAGGCAGGAGGGAGCAGAACCTCACTGAGCAGAGCAGCCAAAGCAGGTCAGAGTGCTGGGTTTGTTTTGTGCCACATCAGCTCTTTACTCTCTGCTTCACTCCACCTTTCCTCGAACAAACATCAAGTGTGAGCTGCAGCAGCTGTTGGGAGGAATTCTTTTCTCCACTTAGATGAGGTTCTCTTCAGTTTTGGCAGAGTTGCTGACATTCACATAAGACCTTTTTCTTTTTTGATGTACAGATTTGGGGTGTGCTGAGTGCCCCAGCAGGCCCTGAATTCCCATTTCCAGTGGTGGCTCCTGCTCTGCTGGCATTGCCATGGTCCAGTGTAAGAAACATCACAAAGGGATAACAACAACATTATTTCTGTAGCTTGGAGCCTCTGACACCAGGAGTTCTCTCTTTCACCAGCAGTGAAGGCCCATTCACCCCTGGCCCAGTGGAAGGTGATGGAATGAGCTGATCTTTAAAGTCCTCTCCAACCCAAACCATTCCATGACTCTGCAGTTCTAAGAGGGGTAAGTTTTAATGGAAATTATAATTTTTGCTCCACATACTTGTGCTGACATTAATAAGCCACAGAAGTGAGAAGACTGTACTTGTTAGTGAACTAAGTTTGATTCTTGCCCTGCTGTCTATAAATTAACATTTGATCCCAAAACTCTTGGAGTCAATGATGGCTTTTTTCTTCCTTTGTTTTGCTTGGAATTACACTCAGCTAAAGAAGACTTTAATTTATGTTAAAAAAAAAAATTTAAATGCTCATTTTAGAAGAGCATGGGTGAAAAAATTATAACAGTGTGTAAAGAAATCAGAGCAATTTTTCCATTATTTCTTCCAACTCCCTTTTGTAATAATTCTTTACCATCTGGTTCTTACTAGTAGCATTTCTTTTTCCCTTTTTTCCCCCTCCTTTTCCTTACTATCCCAGTAATGATTATGGAATATTGTTGCCTTAGTGGATGCTGTCTGACACCCAGGGGTGACAGTCAGGAGGAGTTATGGGACTGAATGTGCTGTTGATACCATTCATCACAACAATTATTGGGGTGGGAACACCATGGGATGTGCAGGAAGTGAAAATAACTCTGTCCCTTTGTTTTAAGCTAAAAATCACTTTGTGGTGTAACTGTATACATGGATTTAATGAAGAAAAGCAGATTTTTTTAACAATTGTGTTGCTGCATTCTCAGGATCCTTCCCTCCCTGCTGTCACACTGCTCCAGTTACAGAGTGGGAGTGAGGGTCTCATGAGCAGACAGCACCAGGACACTTGTGCCAATTGATATTTATTAGCTGAGGGATGGCAGGAGACACTGAGAAGGTTTTCATCCCTCTGGGGACTCAGTCCAGCTCTTGGCTGGGAAAACTGAGTGGAAAAAGTGCTGCTTAATTCTGAATTAAACCTGGACTGGTCCAGCCACCTGTGGGTCTAATGGTGAAACCCAGGAGGAATTTCTATTTTTGTTCTCCTGCAGAGCAAGGAGAACAAATTCAACCTCAAGACTGGTGTTGGAGGATTGAAAAGGGATAAAACATTCCTTAAAAACCCATCTCCTGAAGGGAGAGATAGGGAGGCATCCCAGGATCTCAGGCTCTTCTCTGGGAGGGGGAAATCTCCTCATTTCCATTCAGCATTGCAGCTCACTGTACCTCCCCTTCCTGCTGGATTTAGGAAGGTGATAGGCAGCTATTTCTGCAAAGAAACCTGATTCTAGTCTCACTTCTCATCTCCTGTGATTCCTCAGTTCATAAAAGCATTTTTCAGGTGTGGTTTGCATCAGTATTAGTCATTTACCAGAAGGAACACAAAGAATGCAGGGAGAAAACAGAAAAGGGAGTTCTTTTTCTTTCTGCCTCCCCTCAAAAGAATAAACCTGCAGCCTTCAGAGCCTTTGAAGTTCATATTTCATGGTGCTCCTGCAGCTGATTCACTGGAGCATTCTGCAGATCTCATGATTACAAATGTTAGCAGGGCTCCACTCTCTCCTCGAGTTACTGATGAGTTGTTAATTTTTGGGTAAAGTGGAAATATTAACCTGTGATGTTGACAGATCTTAGTCCTCAGTTTGCCAGTGCACACAGTAAAATCTCCTTTGCTCCTGTTTGATCAGTTCCCATTAGTGCCTGGAAACAATCAATACCCCACTGTGTTTAAAATTACCTTTTAAGGGACACAAAGTATTCAGGTGGAAAAAAAATAAAATCTGGAGAGACCAGCATGAAACTAATAAGATTTACTGATGGCTTTTTGCTTTCATAATTTGCAGGGAAAGCAAAAGAGTGGATTCTGAATAGCTGGATTCTTAATTGGGTATTGATCTAAACAAATATTCTCTTTCTAAGTACTTGTTAGAATCAGTTACTGCTATTTGGGAGGACACATTGTATTTATCCTGAGTTCTGGAGAAGTGCTGCTGCTGCTGCTGTGGGTTGGATAAAGATGCATTAGCAGAGCACTTTTAATGGACCTATTAAATTCACTTTGCTTTGATTTACTCAGTGCTCGAGTGGAGGCTGAGTGTTGGGTACAGCTGCACTGAAAATAATGTCATTAGCACCATTTCTGCTACTGTTTATTTGCTTAATTTGTGTGGAGCTGCACTTTATGGGGCAGAATTGTGCTGTATCTACTTTTAAACGTGCCTTAAATGTGACTAAATGCTATTTACAGCCCCCTTTTGCTGAAGGACCCTGCTTACAGAGCTGTTTCCTGAGCTGGATTTTTGTTCTCTTGCTTTCTTGTTCTCCCCTGTTGCAGTGAGACAGCACAGCATCATTCCAGAAGTTGTAGATCATTCTTCTTCCAGAATTTCCAGATTTAACTCTCTTCAAGTTAAAATGTTGTAACCACACAGGCAGAGCTGTGAAAAGCAGCCAGAATATAACAGTGGCCTTTTTTGTTGGTTCACTTTGCCAAATTCCTTCACATTTAAAAACAACAAAACCCCCCAAAACCCCAAACCAAACCCACAAAACCACTGAATTAAATAAATTAGATACTGTAAAGATTAAAGGAATATTATGATAAATGCAAATATTTGTGGATTTGGCTTTGGCTCTCTAAATCAAGGTGGTGAATTTCAAATCAAACCCATTTAATAATTTAGAGGATTGTGATTAATTCTTATTCTGCCCTATTCACATCTGATTTTATTTTTCTCTAAAACTGATTAGAATAGAAACATGATCTATTTCTATATAATAGATATAGAAAGATAAAAGAGATAAAAGAGCACAGGAGGGCAGTGGGTGCAGTTTAAGCAGATTTCTACATTCCTGTCCTTGAGGTTACACCAGTATAAAACACTTTTTAAAGTGTAGCTCAGCCCCCAAACAGTATTTTTAATAATTTTTTTGTGGTCTTTTTTTTAATCCATTAAAATGGATAGCTTGATTTTATTTAATTAGAAAATTACTCAAATAATTAGTGATTGTTGTCAACAACTCTAGAGCTGTTGACCCCAAATTAATTTGGCAATGCTGATTTGGCTGCCATGGTTGAAAAATTGCCCAAAGAAAACCAAAGTTTTTTGGCTAAACTTGGAACTATTCAACATCCTCTTGACTGTTGTTCTCAAACATCTATTTTTATTAAACTTGAAGCAACTTAATGATGTTTAAATCTCTTTTCTATGGAATTTTTGAGGTCTGCTGGTAGGTTTGATAGGAGCTGGAGGTTGGGAAGTGTCACAACTGCCAGCATGGAATGAGACTGGATTAATCAGCCCTTATAAATCCCATAAGGAGGCCAATAACAGGAATATTGGGATTTTCCCCTGTGCCCTCCCCAGCACAGTGAGAGCAGACAGGGCCTGGCATGGGGTGGCTCCTGCCAGGTGCTGGAGGCAGAGAAGGATAAAATCATCTCTGCTGAGAGGAAAAATCCTGCTGGGAACAGGAGCTCACCACACCAGGGGAGTCCTGAGAGAATTTCTGGGGAAGCTTTTAGTGGATGAAGCTCCTGGTGTGGAAGAGGTGGTTTGGGATGGGAGATGCTGAAAGCAATCCTGTTTGAGGTGTTGGTGTCCAGGCTGCTGGAATCAAATCCTGCTGAAATCAAATCCTACAGGAATCAAATCCTGCAGGAGTCAAATCCTGCTGGAATCATAATCTGCAGGAATCACATCCTGCAGAAATCAAATTCTGCTGAGNGGCTTGGGATGGGAGATGCTGAAAGCAATCCTGTTTGAGGTGTTGGTGTCCAGGCTGCTGAAATCATAATCTGCAGGAATCATAATCTGCAGGAATCAAATCCTGCAGCAATCACAGCCTGCATGGATCATACCCTACTGAAATCATGTAATGTAGAAATCACAGCCTGGAGGAATCACACCCTGTAGGAATCAAATCCTGCAGAAATCAAATCCTGCAGAAATAAAATTCTGCAGCAATCACAGCCTGCATGGATCATACCCTACTGAAATCACATCATGTGGAAATTCCACTCTGCAGGAATCAAATCCTGCAGAAATCACACCCTGCAGAATTCACACCCTGTAGGAATCACAGCCTGCAGAAATCACAGCCTCAGAAATCACGTCTTGCAGAAATCACACCCTGCATGGATCAAATCCTGCTGAAACCACATCCTGCAAAAATCCAGTCCTGCATGAATCACAGCCCATAGAAATCAGATCCTGCAGAAATCAAATCTTACAGAAATCACACCCTGCAGGAATCAGATCCTGCAGAATTCCCATTTGCATCCTGCCCCATCCCATCCACATCTCCAGAGCAAACTGGGAATGAGTTCCCACCTCCCACTCCGAGGCAGGCACTGATTGCTTCCNATCAAATCCTGCAGAAATCAAATTCTGCAGCAATCACAGCCTGCATGGATCATACCCTACTGAAATCACATCATGTGGAAATTCCACTCTGCAGGAATCAAATCCTGCAGAAATCACACCCTGCAGAATTCACACCCTGTAGGAATCACAGCCTGCAGAAATCACAGCCTCAGAAATCACGTCTTGCAGAAATCACACCCTGCATGGATCAAATCCTGCTGAAACCACATCCTGCAAAAATCCAGTCCTGCATGAATCACAGCCCATAGAAAACAGATCCTGCAGAAATCAAATCTTACAGAAATCACATCCTACAGAATTCACACCCTGCAGGAATCAAATCTTACAGAATTCACACCCTGCAGGAATCAGATCCTGCAGAATTCACACCCTGCAGAATTCCCATTTGCAGCCTGCCAGCCCCACCTGGGACAGATCCTGCCCCATCCACATCCCCAGAGCAAACTGGGAATGAGCTCCCACCTCCCACTCTGAGGCAGGCATTGGTGGCTTCTCCAGTTTGTCAGGAGGCAAAATCCTGTGGATCTGCACAAAGGCAACATCAAACCTGTGCTGTTGGTTTAAACAAATCTCAGTGATTTCCTGTGATAACTCAGATTTTAGAACAAACACTCTGAAGCATGGGAGGAGGGCAGAGCTGCATTTTGAGGTTGTTGTGGGTTGGTTTTGGCTTTTTTTCTGCAGTGCATTATTCTGTTTGTGACTAAGATGAAGAAGTACCTTTGTCTCTCTTCCAGCAATGCTATTCTGTGGGGATTTTTTTGTTCCAATCACAGATTTTTTTTTTTACATGATATTTATATTTAGCCTAAAATATTGAGACTTGAACAGCCTGTACAGGCTTCAGAACTGTGTCTATATCTGTCTTATTTATTTGTCCTTTGAACAAATGTTTTCATAAAAAAACAGGAACTTGAAAATACCAGCAGTGACAGTGACTGGAATGAGACTGACAACTTTGGAAAGACCTGAAGAGATCATTTGTTCTGACTCCCCATTTTCTGCATAATTATCCTTTCTGTTTTTTTTTTTCTTTTGTCTTAACTATTTCTTGAGGAAACTTCCTTTTTTCCCCCTTGTTTTTATTATTTAAAGAATATTTTAGCTCTTTTATTTGCTATTTATTTTTTACTATTTTAAAATGTCATGACATATTTTTACTCTTTAAAAATATTTTTTATTTCCCATATTTTTTTACTCTTATGCCCTCTCTCTTTGGGGTCCTCTCCAACCAACAATTGCAACTGGAGAGTCTTTTTAAATCACAAATAATCATTTAAATAGCAAATTTTTGGGAGTTTACCTTAGGTTTATGTGGTTCATTATTCCTCTCTGAGTTCTGCTTGTTCCTTGCAGGTTTCTCAGATCCCAGCTCAGATTTGCTTCTGAAACTCTGACCTCTGGCAACTCTCTTGTCCAGAGTGGGCCTTTTAAATGCACATTTGTGAATTACTGCACGAATCTGTGCACAATCTCATTTAAATTTATATTAAACTTGCACAATTTATTACATTTTGAGGATGGGGAGGCCCTGGAATGGAATTCCCAGAGAATCTGGATCCCTGGAAATGCCCAAGACCAGGTTGGACAGGGATTGGAGCATCCTGGGACAGTGGGAGGTGTCCCTGCCATGGCAGGGGTGAGATGGGATGGGATTTAATGGGATTTAAGATCCCCTCCACCCAAACCTTTCCATGATTCCCTGTGTCCTGGTACAGAAAATCTGGTTCCCTGTGTCCTGGTACAGAAAATCTCAACTCTACCTTACCCTATACCTTTAGAAATTTTAGAGAGGAATTTTAGAGAGGACAAGTGAAATTCAGGTAAGATGTAAGTTGAAAAGAACAATTTGCTCATTTATGCCTCCAGTTCTTTCCAAGTCCACCTGTCAGCTGTTCCCAGTCATCCTTTGATTGAGTGTCCCTGTCACAGATAAATAATTCCCCTCAAACCCCATTGCCCATCACCCTCAGCTCTCACTGCCATGATTTAAGTCACCCTGGCCAAGGCATCACCGCGGATCCCTGTGACTAATTTTTGATTTCATCATCCAAGCTGTCACAGTAACTCAGCAAGACCTTGAAGCACAGCTCATATCCAGTTAAAAGACAAATAAAAATTAGGAAAGATCTTGTAACTCTGGAGAGGAATGAATTTTTTAAAATTCTCTGAGCTCCACAGGGAGGAGAGCTGAGCTGGAGGAACTCGTGTCTCTGCAGAGTTGAACCAGGACACCCAAGGGATTTCCATGCTTCTATTTAATAATGGAAAATGTTCCTCAGGGGAAGGGGCTGTGCTTCCCAAACATCTGTCCATGGTTTGGTGATCTTCATGACTGGATGGCCACAATTGCTGGGTCTGGGAGCACAAACAAACAGAAAACACAACACAACCCCCTGCTCCTTCTGTCTCCATCCTCACTGCTGGGACTGTCATAAAGTCCTAAAGAAAGAGGAAATGTAGCTCAGGAAAAAACTCAGCTGTAGAACACAAGTTTAGGCTGAGCTCTTCTGAGGAAAGGAACTTCTCACAAGATTAAATGGATTTTTTTTGGCCTTCTTCAACAAGTTATGGAAGCAATCCTGGGAATGACCACATCCAAATGTGTTAAACCATGGCTTCTACAAGTTTCCTTTGGGAAATACCTTGGCTACAGAAATTACAGCCTCAGAAATCACATCCTGCAGGAATCACACCCTACTGAAACCACAGAGTGGAGGTGTTTTCCTGGGCTTGTTTAATCCTACCCTTATCTAACTGTGTCACTTTTTGGCAATTAAATTTCAGCTACAGCTGCTGTGGTCTGTTCTCAACTACACCTGGAGCTGGAGAAGCTGAAAACTTCTTTTCTTCCTTATTTTTTTCCTCTCTAGAACACAGTGCATTGTTGTAAACTGCACCTTGGAGTAAATGTGGTGATTTCAGCCTTCAGAGTGGTGAGTAATGTGCCAGACAGCAGAGATTGGATAAATCTGGTTGGAAATCAGCAGAAATTCACTGAAGTGGATGGAAATCCCAGTGAGATGCAGCAAATGTGGTGTGTTAGCAGGAAGGCAGGTTGGATGAAATCCTCCCTCAGCAGTGCCAAAGGTTGGGCAGAGAATTGTAGTGGCCTGAGTTAAAAGCTTTAAAGCAGAATTCAGTCTTGAATTCTCAAGTTTTTTCACTTGTAATTGTAAATAATCAACAGTGACAAGCAATTAAACAACTTCATACTCACAGCCATATTTATATCTCAATGAATTATTAATTATTTGGTAATAATTTGGTCTAAAAATACCAGGGTTTTGTTTACAAGTGGCAGAATCACTGAAGTGGAAATAAAGATGAGGAACACGACAGAATTTAGCATTTAGGAAGGTGTTTGTCCTGTCAAGCAAAACCAGCTGGTAATTTAAACAAGAATTCATCATTATGGAAAAGGCTCTGCATTAAACCATCCCTTATATTTTTTATAAATACAGAAATTTAAAAAATGTTTTTTAAAAATATTTTTAATCTAATATTTAGAATATTTTTTTAAAAATACAGAAAATATGGACATTCCTTTAGCTCCATGGCATGGATCTGTTGTAATCAATCAATAACTGCCTGAAGAGATAATTTGAATTTTCCAAGCCTCTCCATAGGTGAAAAAAGTCAAGTGAGAGATCTTTTGTACTCTTCCATGATGAATTATTTAGTCCTGTTTACCCCAGAGCTGGGGGGACTTTTGATCTGAACGTTTTCCAAATGTCCAAAATAATCTTGTGGGATAAGGAGGAAATCATTGCAAACACCACATAAGCCAGCAATTTATTAAAGAGCTGCTCTTTGCTGTTTTTATTTTACAGATTACAGTTCCCTCTTTCATAAAGAGCCCATCAGAAGGGAACAATGTGCACAGATTGTTGGGGCAGTTCAGCCTGAAAATCCCTTTCTTTCCAAAAAAGACACTGAGCCTGGCTGGCCTGTGGTTAATGAAGGCACAATGATAATTATTGTTCTTGTTGTGCTTGTTAAATGAGGCTTGGCTCATTCTTGAGCAAGTGGAGAACGTGAATTTCCTTGCACAGAAAGGAGCAGCTGAGCACATCCAGCACCTCCAGGAGAAATCAGGATTCTGCCTCCACTTTCTGTGATTTCACATCATTTAAAGCAGCTCACCCTGGGCCCATGGCCAGTCCTGTGATCTGCAGTGTCTCAGTGCTGATTTCATTCAAAGAAATTCCTGTCCCAGACCAAGTGGGCTCTGGGCATTGTCATAAAAACATCATTTCAGGCAAGTTTGGGTATTTCTGGGAAATCCCCCTCACTTTTTCCTGCTGTGTTTGGTGAGCCCTGACACAAGTTATTGGTGGCTACAACAGAATTGTGTAAATTCAGTGGCAGCACCATGAGCAAACCCACTGCAGAAGTTCTGCAGAACCATCTTATTCCTCTTATTATTGCTCATTATTCTAATTTCTTCACATTTTTGGTGAGTTATTTGAATTACTGCTCTGTGTTCAAAAAGACCTTTATTTTCTCACCACCTTTTCCCAATTTTCTCAATAGATAATTACAGATCAAGGGAGCTCTTGCCTCATTCTCCTGCACTGAAGCATTTTCTGATCCCCACACCCAACAAGGTTGTCAGGATCTGTCCCTGAGGTTTCCCAAAGCTGATGGAGGATCTTTGATCTTCAGCTGTTGCAAGTGACATTTGGGCTGCCCCAAATCTGCAAAAAACCTGGTGACATCCTGAAACCTGCTGTAGGAAACATCTGGCCTCGAGGTAATTGCATTTACTTTGGTTTTCTGCTCTTCATCCATGCTGATTTTAGCATTAGTTGAGAGAAATTAGTGAAATTAGTGAAGTTAATTTTTATTTCTTTCCTTGGGATGCTCAACTTCACTGGAGCAAAACCAAATCAGACCAAACCTTCTTGAAAAACACTGAGCACACCTTTTCATTGGGTTCCCCATCCTGATCAGCAGGAGGAAAAATTGCTATTTAGGATAATTAATGGAATATAATCCAAGTTTTTAACTTCTCATTTTAGCTCATTTCAGGCAAGTTGAGGCTGAAGTTCAGAACTAATTTAATCTCAGTGTTTTAAGTTACCTGGTTCAGAGCATAAAAATAATTTGTATTAACTTTAAAAATTATTACACTGAAGTACAATTGGAAGCTGTCTATAATGAAAATTGTGTTTTGAAAGAGGAATTAAAGCAATAAACTTCTAAAGCTCTTCTTTCTGTAAATAACCAACATGAGCTCAAATGAAGAATTAAAGGGTGCTCTGAACAAAATAATTAATTGATGGTGCCATCAAATTTTAGTGTGCTTATGATCAGTATTACTCACATTTTTAATTTCACGTTTTCAATTTATTTGTTATTCTGATAAGTTGTGATTGTTAAAATTCTTCTAAATCTATTTAAAGCTTAAATGCTCCTCTGAATTTTATAGGGAGGCTTTGTGGCAAATCCTGAGTTTGTTGCTTATTATACCAGTATTAGACTGGGGCAGCCTCTTGCTTGTCTCATTCCACAAAACAATGCCAACTAAATATTCATCTCATTGGGAGCTGTCTGTGGCAAATATTAAATGTGCTTTTTGCTTTAATTCCTCCCAGTGTTGCATTAAAATTCATGAACAACTCTGTCAACAGAAAGTTTCCTTTCATCATTCATTAAAAATAACAAAATGCACCCAAACAGCTGAAATCTGAGCATCACATGAACGTTTTCCATGCTCATCTCCACATAATTATCCACATAATTACAGATTCCACGGGTGGCTTTGGGGAGGATCTGCTCAGGAATTTGTTTGCTTTTATTAAATCCTCTTGGACACTGAAGTGCAGTGAAACCAAGTGCCCAGTAAAGACAAACGAGAGGATGAATTATTTAATGAAGTGAGCTTGACAGCTTAATTAATGAACAGGTTTTCTTTCCATGAGTTCAATCTTCCACGCTCTGTCTTGGACCGCTGGAAAAGTTTTCCTGGCAGGCTCCAATGCTGATTTCTCCTGCCCTTGATAAGACACACAGAACACAATTTATCCTGCTCCCAAACTTTATCCAGGACATCAGTTTGCCAGACAAGCAGAGTTCCTGCAGACAGCTCCTCCTGGCTGACATGTGCTTTTGGGAGCACTCAGAGCAGAGGCAGGGGAGTGAAAACACCCCCAGCAGGAGCCTGAGCAGGGTTTTCTCTCTCCAAGGGTTTGTGGGCAGTGCAGATCTTTGCCTGCAGCTGCTCTTGGCACTGGATGCTCCTGTCCCCGAGGGTTTGTGGGGTTGCAGCTCCTGGGTGAGCTGCTGGGATTGCACTGAGGTGTCAAAGCCAATGAGCATCAATAAACCTTGTCTGGATGCTCTCACCCAGGGAGGAGCGAGGGAGGAGCTCTAATTTGCTTTTTTTTTTTAGGTGTGAGCTCTAATTTGACTTTTGAGGGGAGTTTGTACTTTGAATTTTACCTTCCCAGTGCTCTTACCCTGTTCCTGCACTGACAGGAAGGTGTAGGGCTCTGTGGAACAGGCAGGAGTTATTTGGGGAGCTGTGACCAGATGGAAAAAGCCCCATGAGAAGGAGAAAGTTCTGCATTTCTCTTCTGGCCAAGGCAGCACCAAATCACCTTTAATAACTGCCAGCAGCAGTGGGTGTGGGAAGGGATGGTCTGATCAGCAGAGGGGAGATTTTATCTGACTCCAGGGGAACATGAGGGAGTGTTGAGTGCTTCTTGAAGATCCCACCCCTGAGGAGTCAAGGTTGGCCTTAGGAAAGAGTAAATGGTTGTATTTAACTTCTCTCTCTGCTGCTAAATTCTGTTCTCCCCTGAAACTCCAGTCACAGTGCCAATTTCTTCTGAATCCCAGCCAGAACTGGAATTTATAAATAAAAATAATGAGGTGTAACTGGTATTTAAGGCTCCTCTGAGGAAACATTTCATAGCTCAGTATGTTACACGAATACTTGCAATTTTCTACAGCCCAGAACACACCACCACACTGATTCCAGGTTAGTTCTTCATCCAGCCATGCTTTTTGTCCCATCAAGTCAAACCCTCTGTCCAGAATCCATTGCTGGTTTATGTTTTTACTTAAAAATCTGAGAGTTCCTTCATTTGAGGGGCTTTACCAGGCTGTGGCTGTGGCTGTGCTGGAGGGGAGTGGAGCATTCCCAGATCCCTGCCTGTCCCAGCTCAGAGCAGAGACCACTGCTCACAGGGGAGGCACACAGAGCTCAGTGTGGGCAAGGATTGCACTCACAAAATGCATTACTGGGGGGTTTAAATCCTCAAATCCTGAGAAATCCAATGAATTCCCAGGGAATCCAGTTTGGGACACGAGGAGTTTCTGCTTCAGCCTCTGGGGCTGTGCTGGGATGAGCTTTGTGCACAAACCAGGCACAAAAATCCTGCCTTAAGAGGGGGGTTTGTAATTCCTAAAACAGCAGTGGAGCTTTATTTAAAGGCAGAGTGTGAAGGTTCCAAGCCCAGAAACACCTTGGCTCCCACCATGTCCTGTTCCTCAGGGGAAATCTGGCAGAGCTCCCTCTTCCATCCTCATCCATCTCCCATCTTCTTCCATCTCCCATCTTCCATCTTCTTCCATCTTCTTCCATCTCCCATCTTCTTCCATCTTCCATTTTCCATCTTCTTCCATCTCCCATCTTCCCTCCTCCACTCATTTCATGTGCAATCACTTTCCCTGACATCTCACTCTTCCAAATGCACATTTCATCAGAAATATCTTGTTTTACACCAATTAATTTCTCTTCATTCTCACACAGCCACTCCTGATTCTGTGGTTTCAGCTCCTGCACCTGCACAGAGCAGCCAAATCACAGGGAATTCTTCACCTGAAGGATGTCCAGGACCAAAACCAGAGCAGTTCAAACCCCCACTGTATTTTAGACAATTTTCTAGGAATCAGCTCTAATCTGTAATCACTTTGTAAAGGATGAAAGTTATAAAGATATTATGAAGCAAAATGCTCCTCACAGCTAAGGAAATTTTGCAGCTAGAACATGTGAAAAAATACATTTAATTCAGACAAGAAAGAGGGAAGCAAAGTAAGAAGGAAAGCAAATTTAAAGATGAGAAATAAAATATTGTAGACATTTAAATNCCATCTTCTTCCATCTTCTTCCATCTCCCATCTTCCATCTTCTTCCATCTTCTTACATCTCCCATCTTCCATCTTCTTCCATCTTCTTCCATCTTCTTCCATCTCCCATCTTCTTCCATCTTCCATTTTCCATCTTCTTCCATCTCCCATCTTCCCTCCTCCACTCATTTCATGTGCAATCACTTTCCCTGACATCTCACTCTTCCAAATGCACATTTCATCAGAAATACCTTGTTTTACACCAATTAATTTCTCTTCATTCTCACACAGCCACTCCTGATTCTGTGGTTTCAGCTCCTGCACCTGCACAGAGCAGCCAAATCACAGGGAATTCTTCACCTGAAGGATGTCCAGGACCAAAACCAGAGCAGTTCAAACCCACTGTATTTTAGACAATTTTCTAGGAATCAGCTCCAATCTGTGATCACTTTGTAAAGGATGAAATTTATAAATATATCATGAAGCAAAATGCTCCTTACAGCTAAGGAAATTTAGCAGCTAGAACACGTGAAAAAATACATTTAATTCAGACAAGAAAGAGGGAAGCAAAGTAAGAAGGAAAGCAAATTTAAAGATGAGAAATAAAATATTGTAGACATTTAAATAAACAGTGCTCTCTAAAGCAACTTCCAAGCTTTTCTATTTAATATATAAAATCCTTCCAGCAACAGTTTTAGTTTCAACATGGGAAGATGGAAGGAGAGACAAAAAGCTCCCAAGGGCTTTATCAGCTGCCAGCTCTTCTTGAAGTTATAATAAATAAAAAAATCCTTCTCATGAAATAAATCCAATATTTCACCAGGAAAAAGTGATTCTCAATCTTTGTGCTCATGACAGACCTGAATGACTCCAGAATTTTGAAGGCTCTTGTGATGCTTATGAGCGATGAAACTTTTATAGTCATGAAAGAAGTACAAGAAGTTAAACTTTGTATTCCTAAAACCTTGGGGTGGAGTGAAACGAGGTGGAGATTGAATCAGATGTTGAAGAAATGTCCCCTACCTACAATTAAAATTTGTTCCACTGGAAACCTGATAAAAAACACAAATGAGAGAACAAACAAAATTATTTTTATCCATTTTAAGCAAGGTTTAGCTACTGCCATGGGTGCTCCTTACAGAAACTCTATTTTTGATATTTTCCTCTGTTGGGAACAAGATTTCAAATACATTTTCCATCCAAATGCTGCTGCTGGGTTGGTGCTCTCCACTTCTTAAGTCACAGTTTGTAATTGTAATTTCTAATGTGCTTCTTTAAATCTGTATTAGAGACTGGATAAAGTAGAATAAATATATGAATTAGAGGGGCATAATTTATTTAAAGTCCAGCTGAAAGGGCTGATCCCAATTGTTTCAAGTTTCCAGCTCAGTTTAAGTCACTTTTAATATTATAAAAGACAAGCAAGCAGCTAATGAGAAAGAAATGGAACAAATTAGAATGAAAATGAATTTACTTTTCTTTTTTTCTTTCAAAGAAACCTTCCCAGTGTCTTTAGGGCAAATCAGGTTAAAACAAATCTCCTGCAGCTGAGTACGAATCATTTCTAACTTTCTCTTGGAGTGGTCAGGAATAATTTTCTCAGGATTATGTGATTAAAGAGATCAAAGAGCTCATCAGTGCTTGGAGCAAATGCCAGCCAAGTTTCCATCATCCCCAAATGCCAGGGGAGCAGCTCTGCAGCTCTTCCCCAGCCCAGGGCTCACCCCACAACTGCCCTGGGCTCTTTATCAGGGAGGGATCAAAACCATTTTCTCTCCAGGAGCAAAAATGGGCAAAAAAAAAAAATACCCTCTTTGCTGTCAGGTGTCCCCAGGGGGATTTTGGGGTTATTCAGCTCTGTCTGGGGACAGAACTGGCACCAGGAGGAGATTCCTGACACTCCAGGGATGCAATCCTGCTGCTCTGCAGCATCCAGAATCTGCAGAAATGGGGGTTTCCCCCTGACCCTTTTTAGCTGGACAAAACCTCTCAGGATTGTGTTCTCAGAAATAGTTATTCCAAGCTGTCACAGGAAAAAAAATTAGAAATACCTTCAAAACTTAAATTTTACTGTATTTTTTAATGGATCTTAGAGTTTATATTAAATTAAAATCAACAGGAAATTACTCTCAGCCTTGTTCCCACATTCCCCCTATCCACTGTATTTCTATGATTTAAAGAATGCAGATTTCCCCCTGACCCTTTTAGCTGGACAAAACCTCTCAGGATTGTGTTCTCAGAAATAGTTACTCCAAGCTGTCACAGGGTAAAAAAAAAGAGGAAATACCTTCAAAACTTAAATTTTATTGTATTTTTTAATGGATCTTAGAGTTTATATTAAAATAAAATGAAGAGGAAATTACTCTCAGCCTTGTTCCCCCATTCTCCCTATATATTTTATTTCTATGATTTAAAGAATGCAGATTTCCCTCTGACCCTTTTAGCTGGACAAAACCTCTCAGGATTGTGTTCTCAGAAACAGTTACTCCAAGCTGTCACAGGAAAAAAATATTAGAGATACCTTCAAAACTTAAATTTTACTGTATTTTTAATGGGTCTTAGAGTTTATATTAAATTAAAATCAACAGGAAATGACTCTCAGCCTTGTTCCCACATTCTCCCTATACATTGTATTTCTAGGATTTAAGAATGCAGATTTCCCCCTGACCCTTTTAGCTGGACAAAACCTCTCAGGATTGTGTTCTCAGAAATAGTTATTTGAAGCTGTCAGAGGAAAAAAAATTAGAAATACCTTCAAAACTTAAATTTTATTTTTTTAATGGATCTTATAGCTTATATTAAATTAAAATGAAGACGAAATGACTCTCAGCCTTGTTCCCACATTCTCCCTATATATTTTATTTCTATGATTTAAGGAATGCAGATTCCTGATTTAATGCCTTTTACTGGTGCTGCTTTTCCACAGAGCTCATGTGACAGCTCCTCACTTTTCTGAATCCTCCTGATAATATTTATGGGAATCTTGGAGCCATTATTTTGAGCACATGCAGAGGAAATGGTGAATTGATCAGATGGGGGTTTTTTTGGGGTTTGTTTTCAGAAATCATCCTGACAATTCCCAGTTGCCAGGACTTTTATCAGCCTGGCTGCCACAATCTGGGCTCTGCACTGCTGGAACAGTCAGATAAAATAACCAGCACAGAAAAGGAACCATCTCCAAGAGCTGAGCTGGAGATCAAATCTGACTTTTTATAGAGGTACCTGACAGAGCTGCAATGAATATTATTCCAACCCATTATAAAAGTGAAAAAGAGAAGCTGAATGGAAAATGGAGTGAAAAGCAATTTTTAAATGCAGCTGGAGTGTTGTGCTTGAAAAGCAGCTGGATTATTTTGAAGCCCAGGTTTTAAACAGTTTTAAAACTATTTATGACTTAATTTCTTATTAAAACACTTCATGTTAATGATGCAACAATGACTTCTTAGTCCTGGAGAGAAGAAAAATGTTGAAACCAAGGGATGAAATTCAGTGTATCACAATGGATCACACTTTGTGGATAGTGCTCCCGTTAATATTTATTATTTTTGTAATTTATAATATTTAATTAAAGAATTTATAATTTTTAATCATAAATGGAATTTATAATATTTAATTAAAGAATTCCAGAAAAAAGACAACAAAAAAAATCCAGCTTACCATTGTGTTTCAGTGAGTTTCATTGATGACTTTATTCAATTCCTTTTTTCAAAAATAGGTTGTAAATGAACATCCAAGTTCTGCAACACAAACTGAAAACAAATTCACAAGGTAAGAAAATACCCAACCCATGTTACTCTCACTTCAAATGGACTTTCAGCTAAAAAAATTACATTTTCTTCTCAGCTAAAAACTTGTATCTTCTTGTTACTATCACATTTTTAATGTTTCCATAAAGATGTAGTTGAAAGAAGCAAAACCACTTTTAAACTCCAAATTTTTCTTTGTTTGTTTCTTCTTAGTTATATTTTTCCATTGAAAACTTAAAAAAAATTAAAACTTAAAAAACTTTAAAAATTCAGAACCGGCTGAATACCTTAGGAATAAAAATTAGAATTTGAAATTCTTTTTATACCCAATCTGTATAAATTGTTGAAGCCAATGCCATCAGTTCTTGTATTTCCTGACACTGGGTAGAGAACAGAGTAATGGAAGGATTGATTTTACTGAACCTTCCAGTTTGGAACATGGTCCTTGCAGAAGGATGAGGAATTCACTGACAATTTTAACATCTAAAGTTGTTTTATTAAAACCAAATCCCTTCCAAATTTTAATTTTCTGTTTAATCTGTGAGTTTAATTTACAGTTTTGTCTCTTATTTGTTTGATTTCTTTCCCTGAACCTTAAGCTGGAAGCTTTTGTTAAATGAGGGATCAAAAAGATTCAGACAAAGGGACTCAAAATATGAAATATCACAACATTAAAGAGAACATTTTCTTACAAAACCATCGTGTGCATTATTAAATTAATTATTAAAAGAAGGATCCACTGTCCTGGGCCAGGGAAACACTCACAGAAATTTCCTGTCAATTGTGGCAATGCAGAGTAACCCAAATGAAAACTAAACCCACTGAGAGCTTTAATTCATGGTGGATTCTGGGCTGCAGAACAATATAAATTTAATTATTCACATTTCACAGGCTGGGCTGAGGGAATCCAGAAAAATGATGGCTCAAGGATGTGGTTTGTCTCTTTTCAAAAATCACCTTTTTTCTCCTCCTGTGTGAGGCAGTGCTGCCCACCCAGCCTGGTTTTGTTTTGAGGAAGTTCCAGCTTTCCTTTTCTCCCTCTCAGACTCCTGTTCATCTCTCAAGGACTCATTATGTGCTAATTAAGCTGCTGGAAGTGGCTGGTGAAGGCACTTCCCTCTCTCAGGCACCCAGGAGTTCTGCAGAATCAACAATCCCTCCTTGGAAGGGAGAAGGAGCTGAAGGGCTCAGGGATTCTGTGGCAAAGATTTTTAAATAGCTTTATTATAAATACAGTTATTTCTTGCACACAACCCAGTGACCTCACAAAAATCACTTTTTACTCCATCAGGCTGCAGGTTTTTTTAATAACACTTTAGAAAGATGAACAAATTTTGCTCTTTCCTCAAAATGAACTCCCTCTTGGAATTTTTACAAATAAATAATTGATGTGTCTCTCCAGCCATGAAAATTCTCCTATTTTTTCCCTCCCAAACGAGCATAAACTCCAAACTTCCATTTATTTTTATTATTACCCATCACAGTTCTTGGGATATTAAAAGTATTACAAAGTTTGTGCATCTCTGATCACTCTGCTCTCAATTCAGATCCATGTCTGCACCTTTGGGTGCACAGATATTTGTAATTAAGAAAGAGAGAAGCAAAGAAAACATGTGTGGCCAGAGGAAGTTGGATTTTCTTAAATTTTCATATATTTGGTTGGATTTAGTTAAAATTACCAAAGCTTGTGTGGCTGTGAGTGATTTCACATGAAGAAAAGTGATTTCAGTTCCACCCAACTCAGGTTTGTGGAGATTTGAACAACATTTTTCACACTCAGAGAGTTTTCCAAACCCCTCCAGTGTGTTTTTCTCTGCAGGTTGGCTGAGGTGAGTCTGTGCCTTCATCAGCTCTTTTACAACCTGGAGATTTTGGTGATGACTCTTGGAGGAGCCCTGGGCTGCTCAGGGAGCTCCATGTGCAGGGAATTCAGAGGTGAAGCAGGGAGGAAATGGGACTGGCACTGCCAGGGATTGGGGGCAGTCCCTGTGGAATTCCTGTGCAAATCCACCTTGTGTTCACTGAGGTGTTTCCCTGATCCCTCCCTCCCATCTCCACAGCTGCATTTTTAATAGAAATGTTTGGAAATGCTCTTCTTGTTCAGACCAAGAACTGAAGGGAAGAGAGAAAACCCAAATCCTGATTAAATGACACCAAATTCTCCCTGCCTGCAATGAGGGTAGGACCTGGATAATCTTCTATTTCAACTAAATTTGTCTTTTTTGCTATTGAAAACCTGCCCAGAGAGGTCCAAGGCACATTTGTAGTTCAGTGTGAGAAACCAGCAGAGTTTCCAGTGAAACAAAGAGAAAACTGTGTAAATACATCCTGAGATTGTTGCACTTCCTGCAAGCTTGGTTGCATATCTTAATTGCACCACCATCATCAAGCACATCTGCTCAGAATAATTCCATTTTTGTTTTAATTAAATCCAAATTCTCGGTGTCAGATCAGAATTCTGATGTCACATTTACAATTCATTAGAGCCATAATTAAAATGTGCACCCAGAGTGGAGAATTAGAGAATATTTAATTTGAGAAGGTGTTTTGTTGCATTGCTTCTGTCCAGGTTTCTACAAAGAAATTGTAGATTTAACAACTACAAAAGGTTGTTGGAACAGGAGGATTTAATTCCTTTACTAACAAGGATATAAGAGTGATACATAAATAATTTTAAAAATCCATATGGTTTGAATGATTCCCAGTCTCACAACTTGTTTCTTTAAACAACATCACAATGCAGAAAGGAAAAAATCAGTGAGGTTTAATCAAAACTGCAGAAATGTTAATGAATTCTGATCTGGTTTTGATGTCCTGATTAATTCAGGCCATGAAACAAGACAGAACTGAGAGATAACTCATCCATCTTTGGTGACTTTTCATCCTAAACCAAGTATTCTACCCAAGTATTTCTAATAGGAAAGCAAAAATGAATAAATAACAATAACCAATGCAAAGAGAAATGGTTGGGATCAATGGTGGCTTGATCAGGGGATTAACAAAATTAGCAACAATTAAACCCTTACCCTCCTCTCTGATGAGAAAATAGGGATTTAAAGAGCAAAATTTGGTTTGTTTCTTTTTTAAGGCATGAAATTGTTTGATAACAGCAAAGATGAATTTGAAGCAAATTCTTTTGGTGGATCCCATAAAAACCCAGTTAAATTCTTCCTCCAAAATAAAACTTGGGCAGGATGGNATCTGGTTTTGATGTCCTCATTAATTCAGGCCATGAAACAAGACAGAACTGAGAGATAACTCATCCATATTTGGTGACTTTTCATCCTAAACCAAATATTCTACCCAAGTATTTCTAATAGGAAAGGAAAAATGAATAAATAACAACAACCAATGCAAAGAGAAATGGTTGGGATCAATGGTGGCTTGATCAGGGGATTAACAAAATTAGCAACAATTAAACCCTTACCCTCCTCTCTGATGAGAAAATAGGGATTTAAAGAGCAAAATTTGGTTTGTTTCTTTTTTAAGGCATGAAATTGTTTGATAACAGCAAAGATGAATTTGAAGCAAATTCTTTTGGTGGATCCCATAAAAACCCAGTTAAATTCTTCCTCCAAAATAAAACTTGGGCAGGATGGTCCTGCACAGGAGAAGTCTCATCTCTGCAGAAAATGTGCAGAAAATGGTGGAAATTCAACACAGCAAAGGGTTTTTAACCTCTCAGCAAGGGCAGGACTGGTGAGGAACAGAGAGCAGGAATATTTTGGGGATTCCTCTGTGTGTCCCAGGGTGGAAGTGCCCCAGGGATCAGGGAGCTCCTGGAGGGCAGCAGAGCTTCNAAAATTAGCAACAATTAAACCCTTACCCTCCTCTCTGATGAGAAAATAGGGATTTAAAGAGCAAAATTTGGTTTGTTTCTTTTTTAAGGCATGAAATTGTTTGATAACAGCAAAGATGAATTTGAAGCAAATTCTTTTGGTGGATGCCATAAAAATCCAAATAAATTCTTCATCCAAAATAATACTTGGACAGGATGGTGGGGAGTGCACATCCTGCACAGGAGAAGTCTCATCTCTGCAGAAAATGTGCAGAAAATGGTGGAAATTCAACACACCAAAGGGTTTTTAACCTCTCAGCAAGGGCAGGACTGGTGAGGAACAGAGAGCAGGAATATTTTGGGGATTCCTCTGTGTGTCCCAGGGTGGAAATGCTCCAGGAACCAGGAGCTCCTGGAGGCAGCAGAGCTTTTCTCCCTGGTTCTCTCACACCTGGTGCTGGTCTGTTCTGAAGAATTTGTGTTTTCCTCTGAACCTTTTCCTTGGCCACTCTTGAAAAAGGGGTTCAGGTGATGAATAAATCTTGTTTCCTTCTGGATTCCAGTTATGCACACAATTAATGATTTGTGTGAACCAAACAATCATATCTGGTGTAAATGTTTAAAACTTTCCCAGGATGAACTCTAAAGCCAAACCCTGATTTTTTGTGCTGTTTTTTGGATGCGTTGCTGCTTTTTCCTCTTAGTGCTGATCCCCAAAATTCCATTTAAATGAGTGTACAAACAGTGCAAAAGAATGAGGGAAGAGCTGTAGTTAAATTCAACTCTTCAGGCATTACGAGCACAGCAAAAACTTTACAAAGGCAACAAAAATAAGAATAATTGTGTTTTGTCTGGGTGGAAGAACAGCTGGAGAAATGCTGCTCTCTCACAACTGGGTGATGAAGGAGATGCTTCCATGGGTTTGAATTCTCCCAAGGCATGAAAAGCTCTTTATCTCCTGCCAGGGAAATTGTCTGGATTTCAACCTGTGACTTTGGCCTTGATGCCAGTAAAACACTGTCCCTGATAACATCCATGCCATGGAAATGTTCTGCTTTGTCTGCAGCCTCTGTGAACCACTGATTAAGAAGTTAATACATGATAATTATATTTTTCTCAGCTATCTTTCTATACATTTCAATTAAAAGTTAAATAGTTTTCAACATAAAGGATGAATGTTGAAAGGATGTTTTAGTAATGAGATCATTCCATTGGAAACCAAGGTTTGGACAGAAATTCTTCCTTTTCAAACACAGCTCATCATTCAGCAAGTTTCTAACTTCTGTTCCATTCTGTTATTGATGGAATCTGTAAGTGATAAAGTCATAAAATGATGATATTTAAACCTTTCAGAGAGAAAGGAGTGAAAATCCACTCGTTAAAACAAAATTCCTGTGTGGTTTCTCTGGTGGAACAGGGACTGCACTGAGACAGAAACTCTCCAGCCCATTTCTTTCCTCAAACATTGTGTCTCTTAAATCTTTTATCTCTCAGTTCCAGCTACAAGTTATCAATTCCTTCCAGGCTCAGTTAAATTCCTGATATATCATTCTTCCTTTTTTTTGGGACAGGTGATGCTTCAGAACTTTCTCTCTGCAGAAACTCGGCTGGGTTTTGTTCCTTTGGGTTTTTTATCATTTCAACTCGGAGTTAAAACCAGAAATTCAGATTTATTTTTTTTTAATTAAATGGGTGTGTGATAGCTCCATTTTTGGACCTCTTTGAGCCACAGTTTGTACCCTGTGCAATATTTGCAGTCCCAGGGAAGGTTTCACTGCTGTGCTGCAGAAATACAGCAAATACCTGACACCCACTGCACTCACTAAATGAATTCCCTCTCCCATTTCTCACTGGCAGCTCATAAATATCCAGTTCTGTTTCCCTATCAGCTGATAATTTAAAATAAATCAGGCAGAATCACAAAGCTTTACCTGTTTAGCAGCTTCTGCAGGGGCACTTGGGGGAGAAAATCATATTTTATTTGATGTGATAGAAATAATCAGTTTAGGGTCTTGTCTAATAGGAATAAACCCCAAGAGGTGGAGAGGACTCAGGGCAATAATTCAGAGAACCTGAAAGAGGTTTTGGTTTTTTTGGAAAGCCTGGGATGAATCCAGGGCTCTCCTACCTGAGGAGGTGTCAATGACACTTTGATTTTTCCAGGTTGTTTGCAGAGAAAATGACCCCAAAAGGAGACAAAACATCCAGGAAATGGTGTTAAATATTGCTGCATTTGTCACAGTAATAAACAGATTAAAAACCATCCTTCCTAAGCAAGTGACACTGCACACAGAGCTCCTTTGATAAGGAGGGTGATAATTAAGTTTTCTCAGTTTTCTCTCAGGATTTTTGCAAAGGTGTAACAAAAATCCTGCAGGTTTTTCTCTGGTTAATCCATGTCTTTATCACCAATCAAGCAGTAATGTTTCCTTCATGTTTTTTGAGTCATTTCCAGCTTTTTTCTTCAATGATTGTGCAGAAATATGGAGTAACTTCAGGAACTCCTCGTGGTTCACCTCTGAAGTTTATTCAGATTTTTGAAAAATAAGTAAACTTTGTCTTCTTTTATAGTTTTGGTGTTCCAAACACAACCACTTTGGTGTTTTTTGGTTTTTTTGTTTTTTTGAAACTGCATTGGGATTTAAAGAAAGTCATAGATTTTGGATAAAGCTGTTTCAAATCATAAAAAAATAAATAAATAGTGCCATAAATAAATATATAAATAAACAAACTAGAGGAAATCCTCATCCTGTGGGGACAGTGAATTATTTACCCTGGCATTAAATAAAAAGGAATGTGAAATCTCAGGTATCTGCTGTATTTGGGTGCTGTGAAATCAATTATCTATTACTAATAGATAATTAATAATAGATATTGACTCACAAATACCCACACATGATATTATAGACATTCCTGTATATTAATTATATTTTCTAAAGGATGTGCCACAAAGCAGAGCTGTTTCCACTCTTCCCATTGTTAATTTATTCAGGAATTCCAGCAGTTTATTAAGAGTAAATCATGAAAATGATGGAAAAAGTGGATTTCCAAGCTGTTCATTCCTTTCTTTGGTGGAATTCAGTGGGATTAATTTATGTTATATTTATATCAATTTTACATCTGAACTATCAGTGTTCAGTTTTCCTCCCTCGTGGGTGTTTGGTTTGGGGTTTTGGAATGACTCATTTTACTGTTACAATTATTTACTATTAAAAATCATTTGCTGTTAAAATCACTATTTTAAATTGACAGAAGCACGTAGGTTTTAATTAAATTTTTAATTACATAGAAAAACTGATTAAAAAACCCTGTAATTTCAGGAATTTCTTCAGAGGAAAAACAGATGGACTTAATATTTCAATTTGCAAAAAAAACCATAAAAATTCAGCTCTCCCACTACCAGCTATTAGGGTTATTCAGTTTACTTTAATTATTTTTTCCTCAATTTAACCACGTTGAAAACACATTAAGTGTGAAATCCAAGGCATAGTGGCATATGTTCATAAGGTTTTACAAATTAAAACTGGTTTTATATTATTGAAATGATGATCACTGAATTAACCTCTGGTTTTTTTCTTTACTGGACTCCCATTTAAGAAGATCTTGTGGCAAAAATTTAAAAAATTTTAATAAAAAGTGGGTTTAAGACCAAAAGGGGTTTGGTGGCCGTGGTGGTTGAAGGTTGGACTTGGTGATTTTGGATTCTTTTCTTGCCTTGGTGATTCTCTGGTTGATTCTGGGTTGAACAAAGAGGGGAAAATCAGAATTTGGTGATTTTGTGGCAATTTTCCTCAGTCCCCAATGTGAATAACCACATCCTCTGAAAGGTAAGGATAAAAAAAGCACAAACCAATATAATTATAGTGATTTATTCTGCATAAATGGATTTATACAGAATAAATAACTAAATAATATCTCTGCAATATAAATTCAGTGAAATGCTCTGGTTCTAAAAGAAAGGGAAGCACAAAATCCACACCACAGGGAAATTTTGCTTGTGATTTTATATAGATTTAAACCCAACTCTGCTTTTGCTTCGAAACAGAAGCTGCAAAACTCTCACTCAGGTCAAGAAGAAGGAGTTTATTGCTGAAGTTTATTTTTGTGTTCAATCATTGGGTTTTGTGCTGACCTTTCTCTCAGCCCCCACTTGATTTCCTCCTCCTCAGAGCTCCCACCTCGGTGTGTTTGTTAATATTAAACACAGACTTTGGGGCTCTCACACAGCCTCAGAAAAATGTTCTGATTATCAGCACAGAGATGAGACCATTGTTTATCCACCCTTTTCCACATGATCTGCTGGTTTTTAATATTGGGTTCATTTCTAGTTTACATTTCCTCCTTCATTTCCCAAGCCTGTGCTTGTGGGAACACCAAAAAAGTCAGATATTTCTGCTTTGAAAGTAACTTTCTGTCTTTTCCCCACACCTCCTCTCTATTTAAATTTTCATTTAGATATTATTAAATCCATGAAATAAAAAAATTACTTCGAAAAACACTTCAAATTAGTGTTAGCTGATAAAAAAGTTGGGCACTTCTCATAAAATCACAAAACTTCAAACAGATTTCTTTTACCTCTCACCAGGTCAGAGTTCAGAAATGTTTTCTACTGGAAGAAAACTTCAAATAGAGCACAAATACTTTGTTTGGGGGGTTTTGTTTGCTTATTTTCTAGAATATTCTGATTGAAGAGTTTATTTGGAGGCCAAGTACATCTTTAATTATTGAGTTTTACTCCTAAAAACCAGCTGGGGCAGATCCATGAGCTGATTTCATCCCTTGCCCTGTGGCTCCTCTCAGATTTAGTCAATAATTTCATTTTTTATCCACCACTTGAGCCATAAGGAAGCAGATTTGAGTTGGGAATTGTGGTCAATTTGGAGATCTTTTACTTTTAATCTCAATAAATGAATCAGAGAGAGAATTATTTGCTACTTGTGTGAACTCCCTGCACATCTTCCAGAGATATTTGGTCACTGCAAGTTCCCAGCTCCAACATTCCAGGCTGCTTCAAATTCAGGGAAGATTTGAAGCAGTTGATGACAATCATCAGTGTTTTCTGTGACTCTTGGATTTGTTGCATATTTATTTGATTTTATTTGATTTATTTGATTTTTATTAGAATTATTTTTCTCCACTGGCCTTGTAGGCAGAACAACAACACAGGGAAAATCAGTTTGGGTGTGGTTGTCACCTTTTAGTGTAATTTTTGGTAAGTGGAAATACTTTGTTATCCCCAGCACAGAGGTGGTGCATGGCCAGAGATGTCCCATCTTCAGTCACTGCAGAAAAACTGAAATTTAGGATGAAAAGTTGGTTATTTCCTCTTGCCCAGGAATTTCTGCTCTTCCAGAGGCAATAAATCAGCATTTCTGAGGAGAAATGATGGAGCTGCTGCAGGAACACAGAGAGAGAGCAACCTGCAAATCCTGCACTGAGGGGGGGAAAAAGGAAAATAAAGTTTGTGGCAAACAAGGTTTTAATTAAATGAGTTTGAGGATGGGGGTTGGACAAAGGGAAATCCAGAGGTGCCTCCCAATCTCACCCACTGATTCTGTGAAATTGTGGGGTTTAAACCATTCTGTGATTTGTTTTTTTCCTTAGAAATGAAAACATTTTTGGAGTTAGAAATCATTTCCTTAGAAATTATTCCTGTTTTTGGAGTTTGCATCATGATGGAAAATTCTGGAGATCCACAGAGTGAAGAAGCCAAAGCAGTGTGATCTCAGGCTGACAAGGTGAGATTTATTTAACTGCTCACACCTGGTTTTTTCCTGCTTTCCCTTTGATAAATGCATTTGAAATGGGCATAATCTGAATTACAGCAAGGAAAGCTCCAAATGATAAATAATGATAAATAATGATAAATAATGCTGTTTGTATCCCCTCACCAACTGAATAATTTACAGTAAAAAAGGAGCTTTTTGTGGCTCCTGGTAACATTCCTGCTGGATAATTGTCTATTGAATTTCAAGGGATAATGCAGCAAATCAGAACATCTGAAAGGTGAAGTTTGGGTTTCTCAGAATTCATTGATTGTACCACAAATTCTACCTTTTGTAAATGCAACAAAACAAAGAAGCAAAGTTAAAAAAACATAAAACAAGGACATCTTTTTGAGGTGCAGCTGGAAAAAGAGCACATCAATACACAATTATACATTATACACAATTCCAGTCATCTTAGAATTGTCACTAGCAGAGGAGTTTTCTTTTCAGAACTGTGCTGGTTTAATTAAAATTAATAAAATAAAATAAAATAAAATAAAATAAAATAAAATAAAATAAAATAAAATAAAATAAAATAAAATAAAATT
>VWYE01000741.1:38644-58549 GCA_013398995.1 Alaudala cheleensis | reverse complement strand
TTTAGCCTGAAATGGAACACATTTTGGTTGTTAAGCCAGCTTTAGGTTTGCTGCATTTTGTCTTGCAATGCAGTTGGAAAAGGGCTGTAACAGTGATTGCTCACCCTGCTCTTTCCCTCAGCAGCCTCTCTGACAGGAGCGATGCTGCTGACAAAGTCGACCTCAGCACCAAGCGGGACAAGCCCGTGGTACGTCCTGAAGAGATCCCCCCAGTGCCTGAAAATAGATTTTTGCTCAGAAGAGATGTGCCTGTTGTCAATGTAGAGCCTGAACCGTAAGGAACTCTGAGCTTTTTATTCTGACTTACTGAGAACTGTGCATGAAATAATGCTGTTAACATTCTGTCCCTGGTGCTGCTGACTGCTGTGTCAGAAGTGCTGCTTGAGGTCATTGCATTGTCCTTTTTACAGTTTCCTTTGTAATAGTCCTTGTGACCTGTGCCAGGGGTTTTCAGTGGGATCTCAAGATGGTTTCATTGGTCTTTAAGGATGCTAAACTCAATTAAAAAGCATTAATGAATAATTTCAGAAGTAATCATGCAGTGCAAGCCACAGGAAATACTTGATTGCAAGGGAAACTTGGGATTGGGAGAGGTGATTTTTCATCTTTCTTAGACTGATGAAGAAACTTTGGTTCAGAATCAATCACCTGGAATTTCATGACTTATTAATGTTTGAGAATAAGAGAAAATACTCTTCTTTGCTAAAAAGGAAGTCACAAGTTCACAAGATCCTCTCAATGTGCTTTCTATCTCCACTGTTAATTTTCCTTGCTTTTGTAACTAAGCTGATCCATTACAGAGCCAGGTACCTCTAAAATCAGTGCTGGGTTTGTTTGGTGTTGGATTTTTTAATTTCCCTTAATAATGTAGTCTCCTATAAGTCTTCCATGGAACATCACTCACATTCCCAAAGATTTGCTAATTACTTTTGGGGATATTATATAAACTGAAAGAAGCAAAGCTTTAGAACCTGTGAACTATCCTGAACCTCTTCTGCCCATGTTGTCCTCAAACTTTGTGCCCCAAACACAAGTTAACCTCTTGTGACAGTGTTTTGCAAGTTCATTGTTAGCATTAATTTCTGTGTCAAGAGATCAGGCTGCACATTTGGTTGAAAACAAATACATGTTGATTTGCCTTTTGTTAGAACTCTCTTGCTTTGTTTCTTGAAAAAAAAAAAAGCTGAATTCTGTCTGAAAATGAATGAATAAGATGACGAATATTTCTCATTTTAACTTAAACTAATTGTAAGTTAATTGTGGTTTTTTGCTTTGTAACTTCATACTTTATTAATTTATGTAGGAAGCTTCTTGATGCTGCTCCAGTTCTGACTGACCAGAAACCATCAGTCTCTAAATCTGGACGAAAAATTAAAGGAAGAGGCACAATAGTATGTGACAATTTTATTTATTTCTGTGTTTCCTCTCACCCAGAGTATCTTCCCTGACTTTGAGCTGTGAATTTCCCTGGAGGGTTTTGTCTGACACTTTATTTACATGTTGTAGGATCCAGTTTAGAGAGCATTGAAATCTTGTCAGGTAGTTGATTTTATAACACTTTTTCCCCATCCTTCCTGTTACTGTCTTTTTACTTAAAGATTGTTTGGAGGAAAAATAAGCCTACATTGAATGTTTGGAAATACTTATGTAAATAAAGACTTGGGGAAAAATAACTTAAAGCAGAGAGGAATGGGCTTCTGCCAGATATTGGGGTTTCTGTCTTTTTTTTTCCATCATTTTGGCACTCTCTCAGCAAAATGAAGAATGAAAAAAGATGTCATTTAGGGCTGGCAGTTGGAGAAGCACATTTTTCTTCCATCTCAAGTAGTCTCTATTAGCACAGCTTCTGTCCAGGTGAAGTTCATTGATGTTTTGCAGAATACTTTTTTGTTTGTAGGTTCCATGAGACTCCAGAGTTTAAAAAAGTGAGAATTAGGAGGGTCCATGACACCCTGCAATCTTTTAGGCCATTCTTTTGTAAAAACTGTTTTTTAAGTAGTCATTGTTTCAACTGAAACAGTAGGGAAGCTCTGAGTGGTAGATTATCTTGATTTGGTTGTTGTGGGGGTTTTTTATTTATTTAAAAGGATTTCTTAAAGCCTTCAGTAATTACCTGGATAAATAAATAGGTGCATCTTTGTGATTTGATTCTGGGGGACAACACTTTTTCCCCCCCATTTTTGCTGCTTTCATAAGTGGCTCGAAATAATTGAGTCAAATCCAGATGTGCTTTCATTGAGTCAAGGAGCATCTGATTTCCTCCCAGAATTTACCTGAGTGTGTATCCCACTGGGTAATGGAAAAGAATGAGTTAGCAATAGCTGAGTTCTTCTTTCTCTTCTGCACAAGTAGCTCTTGTTGCCTACTTAAATGCTCTGCCTGTGCATAATTTTTTAAATGTGAAGCATCATTGCTGTTTTTTGTGGCAGAGTTGGGGAGGTTTTTTGTGAGTGTTTTGGTTTGGTTTTCTATTTTTTAAATTGCTTTAAAGTGATTTAATCTGGATTCCCATTTCTGAAGAGTTGAGTAACTTTTGAAATGGGGTTTTGTCTTCTACAAACCCAGAAGTGTCTGACTTAAGTGAACCATCAGTGCTTTAAAAACGAGGGTGGTGACCTGCAGTAATTGTGTTATTCCAAAAGGGAATCCATGGCCCCTTCCTTGATTCTTCCTCTCACATTTCCAAAAGCTGGGTGAGCTGCTGGCCTCTCTCAGGCTCTGCAGAGTGCTCTGAGTGTAAAAGATGCAGTGGTTCTGTGAGCAAACCCTTCAGCAGCTGTGTGTGTTTGCTGTCGCAGCGTTACCACACCCCGCCGCGCTCCCGCTCCTGCTCCGAGTCGGAAGATGAGGAGAGCAGCGAGACCCCTCCCCACTGGAGGGAGGAGATGCAGAGGCTGCGCACGTACCGAGCTCCCAGCGGGGAGAAGTGGAGCAAAGGAGACAAGTAAGAGAAGCTTTCCCACAGCTTTGAAACCTCCTGGCCTTTGGCAAGCCCTGATTGATTGTGTAGATGTTCCATGTCAGTACCTGTGATGCCTTAACTTTTAGCTTTTATGTTTTTCATTCACATTCTGTGCTGCCTCGGGTGTAGTTCTGAGCCTCACGTTCAGTGCTGTGAGTTCTCTTCACTGAGTAGGGACACAAAACAAATCCTTTCCCAGCTGAAGACCAAGGATAACTTTCAGGCCCAAAAGCACAAACAACGGTGGACTAAAGGGGGAGACAAGAAGGATGAGGCCTCACAGCCTGAAACTGCAATTGGACAATTAAACCCCAATGTGCAAATGGACCAAAACTTACCAAAGTGTGACACTTCATGACCAGTGGTCCATTTTGTGCCCATTTTTGGTTCCATTTTGTGCCCATTTTTGGGTCCATTTTATGCCCATTTTGGGTCCCCCTTGGGTGCAGCCCTGGCCAGGCTCTTGTCCTGCCCAAGGTGGATCCTTAAAGGCCTTTCAATAAATATCTCCTTTATTCTCTGGCTCTGTCCAGTCTCTGTTCCAGCTCAGCTTTCCCAAGGCATCACCAGAATGAGAGGAAATGGCCTCAAGTTGTGCCAGGGGAGGTTTAGATTGGCTATTAGGGAATTTTTTTCACAGAAAACACTGGAAAAGCTGCCCAAGGAAATGGGGAGTCACCATCTCTGGAGGTGTTCAGAAAACGTGGATGTGGCACCTGAGGACAGGGCTTAGTGCTGAACATGGTGGTGGTGCTGGTGGTTGGACTTGGTGATCTTAAAAGTCTTTTCCAACACTAAAGATTCAGTGATTTCCTTATCCTCAAAGTGGACTACATGGTTTCTTTGGAGTAAAACAATCAAAGCCTTTATTGTTTTAGTTCTTTGTTCTTTCAGCAGTTACTGTGTGATGGATGGAAGTCAGCTCTCCAAATTTCCTTACAGCTTGATATTAAATATGAGCTTCTATCAAATTATGCAAGATAAATCTTAAAAGGAAAACTTAATGTTTTAAAGTGTAACTATTAGTGAATAATTGCAAATGTTTCTGATAATTCTTTTTTATGTACTGAGATGTTTTGAAGTTTGTATTTAAATGTGATTTAAGGATCCTGTAGTTGCAGAGCTCAAAGTTCTGCAGGCTGGAGTAATTAAAACCTTAAATCTCTTTACACAGGTCCTAAAATATGCAAAATTTGCTTGTGTAGGCTGATTTTTTTCTTAGGGTAGATCTTGATAGTGATGCAATTCTATTTCTTAAAATAAGTGTAAAGAACTCAAAGCAGTTCTCTGGTATTAAAGTGTGTTTGCTGGGGTTTATATAAACTTATTTAAAATGAAGTTTAAAAATATTTAATTTACCTAAAGGTTTTAAAGAATTTGGGGTTTGCCTGTTTGTTTTCCAGGTTGAGTGACCCCTGTACAAGCAGGTGGGATGAGAGAAGTGCATCCAGGAGATCCAGGTCTTGGTCCCACAACGGTTACGCTGATCTGAGCACTGTGAGATACTCCAGCCATCACAAGAAGCACAGGAAAGAGAAGAAGAAGGTGAAGCATAAAAAGAAATCTAAAAAGCAGAAGCATTTCAAGAAGCACAAGCAGACAAAGAAAAAGAAAACATCAGCCTCCTCAGATGTAGAGTCCTCTCATTCCTTCCACAGGAGGACAAAATCATCTTGTGATCGTGAGAGGAAATCTCGCTCTTCCTCGTTGTCTTCCAGGCGTTCATCCAGGAGAGACTGGTCTAAGTCTGACAAGGAAGACCAGAGCTTGTCATCTTTATCAAGCAGAGGGTCTCGATCCTACTACAGGTCCAGATCCAGATCCAGGTCGAGATCTAAATCAAGATCTTACTCCAGAAGAAGTTCAAGATCAAGATCAGCCTCTAAATCGTCGCGATCTCGAAGTAGGTCACGGTCAAGTTCTAACCCCAGGCAGCAAAAGACTGTTCCCAGCTCTCCACGGAATATTTCAGCACGGTTAAATGACACTAAGCTGACCAAGACTGCTGAGCCTGTCCGAGCAGTGATACTGCCCAGTGACAAGGTCATCGTGCCACCAGTTGTCCCTGAAAGCCTCCCTGTCATACCTTTAAGTGACAGTCCCCCTCCTTCAAGGTGGAAACCTGGGCAGAAACCTTGGAAGCCATCTTATGAGCGAATCCAGGAGATGAAAGCTAAAACAACCCACTTAATTCCCACCCAGACTAATTACAATGTAGTGGTTGTTAAGGAGGCCAACACCTCCTCCTCCTATCGCAAGCAGGAGAGGAGCTCCGAGAGCGAGCGGAGCGCTTATTCCAAAGGCCGCAGCGACAGGAGCTCGGAGAGCTGGCAGAGGTCCAGGAGCAGGTCCTCCCGGAGCAGGTCTTACTCTAGGTCTTACTCAAGGTCTAGAAGCCCATCGAGCTCAAGGACAAAATCTCCTTCTTCTGGCAGGTCACCGTCCCCCAGCAAATACCGCAGTGACAGGTCGGGCTACAGCGAGTCCACGTCCGACTCCTCCCTCAGCGATGAGGACAGGCACAGGAGCAAAAGGAAATCCACATCCAGCGATCCCAAAGCTCGGGGCCTCAAAGGGAGGCAGGAAACGAGCTCTGAAAGCACTTTGCCTTACAAGCATCCAAAGGACTATGATGAGTCTTCCCAAGGGTTGAAGGAGAGCGACAGTTTGTCATCCTCAGACTTCTCCTCCGACAGCGAGCGCTCCGCCAAAGCCAAAGCGGGCCAGGAAAAAGAAGGCCACTTTCCATTAGAAGGGGATGCTGAGAAACAGGATAAAAATAGCTTAAGTTCTGAGAGAAGGGAGGAGAAAGGCAAGGGTGAGCGGGATTCTGATCACTCCAAAAAGAAAGCAGCTAAGGAGAAATGCTCAGAGCAGCCCAGAGGTGGTGCAAAAACGAAACGCAAATCCTACTCAGGTAGCAAATGGGACTCGGAGTCGAATTCCGAAAGAGGAGAGGCAAAGCAGAATAGGGGGAATTCCAGAGCCTCCTCTGGGAAAGAGGAAGGAGAAGCCACCTCAGGGTCTGACACGGAGCTCAGTGTTACCAAAAGGATAAAGAAACAATCCAATTCCTCAGAGGGCTTTGTGGGATCTGACTGCACGTGGAAGACAAGCAAACGGTTGTCGTCTTCTGAATCTGAGAGCTCTTGTTCCAGCTCAGCAGACGCTCGAGGCAAGTCAAAGAAACACAAACATGGCTTGAAAAAGACTCCTAAAAAATCACATTCCAAGAAGGCAAAGGAAAAATCGAAAGGCAAAAAGGAGAAAAAACACAAAGTCCAAAAAAGAAAAGAAATGTTTCATTGGCAGCCCCCCCTCGAGTTCGGGGAAGAGGAGGACGATGAGATAAATGAAAAGCCGGTTAGCAAGGATGATAAAAAAGAAAAGCAGCTTAGTAGCAGGGACATAAAGGATAAAAAACAAGTTTATGAAAAGGATGAAATAGTCACAGATAAAATGGGAAATGGTGAAAAGTCGTGTGTGAATGAAAACCTTTTAGATAAAAACACCACATGTGGGGCCTCACCGGATGGCAGCAACCTTAATAAAGAGCCCATTGAATCGAGCACTTCAACCGGTGTTTTAAACTCAGGAATAAACGTGGCTGCCTGCAAGGGTGAGATGAAACAAGCTGAAGAAAACAACCAGAATGGGCTGGAAGATGTTATTCAGACAGATGACAACATGGAGATTTGTACTCCAGACCGTAACTCGCCGGGTAAGGTGGATGTGGATGTTCTGTCTCCTGTCATTCTCACTGCTAAGCCTTTAAGTGCTGGTGTAAAAAAAGAGGTACAGGTTGAGCCCCCTGAGCAAGATGCTGTCAAACTGGGAAACAACATAAGAGACTTGATTAATATTAATGAAGAAAAAGAAACTGGAAGGCAAGAAAACAACTCTGCCCCTGTGTCTGGTGCTAAAGACTGTAGTTTAAAAAGTGAAATTTCTGAAAATGCACCAAGCAATATGATAGACAACAAATGGAAGCCTTTGCAAGGTGTTGGTAACTTAAAACCAGCAACAGTTAGTACAACCACAGAGGTTAAAACTGTACCATCAGCACCAGAGCCTAAACCAGCAGGTTTAAGAATTGAAATAAAAGCAAAAAACAAAGTAAGGCCTGGGTCTCTTTTTGATGAAGTGAGGAAAACAGCCAGGCTCAATCGTCGGCCAAGGAACCAAGAAAGTTCCAGTGAGGAGGAGTCTCCAGGCAGAGATGACAACAGCCCTTCCAGGAGTCTCAGCAGGTCACGAAGTAAATCTGGCTCTAAATCCAGACACAGAACAAGGTCCATGTCCTACAGTCACTCGAGGAGTCGGTCCCGAAGTTCTACGTATTCATACAGGTGAGGTGCTGCTTCCACAGCCAGCCCTGCTAAATGGAATGTTCTTCTATTTTCAAGGAATGCTTTCTAGGTTGTGGTTTTTGTTTTTAACCAGTCCTGTGATTTGGGTTGGAAGGGACCTTAAAGCTCCTCCAGTTCCACCCCCTGCCATGGGCACCTCCCACTACCCCAGCGTGCTCCAAGTCCTGCCCAAACTGGCCTTGGACACTTCCAGAAATCCAGGGGCAGCCACAGCTTCTCTGGGCACCCTGTGTCAGTGTGACGTGTCCTTGTTCTGTCACTCCGGGACCTTGTCCCCAGTCCCTCTCCAGCTCTCCTGGAGCCCCTTTATGCCCTGCCAGGGGCTCTGAGCTCTCTCTGGAGCCTTCTCTCCAGGTGAGCACCCCCAGCTCTCCCAGCCTGGCTCCAGCCCTCAGATTAACTCAAGTGGCCATATCATCTGGCAAGGATGGAATAAATATTTATCCAGAAAGCTAAAGATTCACAGCTTCCTCTGGTTCCCATTTCTGCTGCTCTTCTCAGTTGTGCTCTCTCTTGTCCTTGGTTGCAGGTCCAGGAGCTACTCGAGGAGCCGCAGCCGGGGCTGGTACAGCCGGGATCGCTCGCGGAGCCGGAGCAGCTCCTACCACAGCTACAAGAGCCGCAGGTGAGCTCAGCCAGCTGGAGATGGTGCCAGTCATGGTCTCCTCCTCTTGTTCCCCCTGTCCCCCTGCTCTCTGCAGCACTTTTGCTCTCTGTTGACTGAAAACCCCTGTGTGGTTTTGATTGTTGGCAGTCGGAGCTACAGCAGGAGCCGGTCCAGGAGCAGTTCCTATCACCACAGTCGATCCAGGTATGGATTGTGCTTTTATAGAAACTCTGCAGGAGATGTGCTGCCCATCAAATCATCTTAGTGGAGGTGTAGAAAGAAATAAATAAAGTCTGTTTTAAAGAAATAACACTTCTTTAAAATAGGCTTTATTATGTACTTATTGTATGTGTTACTGTTCTATGTTGTACATACTACCTATTTTATTATACATACTGTAATGCAAATGCATGTCTAAATACATACTTTTTTATAAAGGTACTTTTTAAAATTACTTTCGTCTCATAGAATCCTAGGATGGTTAGGGTTACACAGGACCTTAAAGATGACCCAAATCCCTACCAAGGGCAAGGGCACCTTCCCCTATCCCAGGGTGCTCCAAGCCCCATCCAGCCTGGCCTTGGACACTTCCAGGGATCTGTAGTACTTAAAATTATTATTATAATATCATGATGGCATCTTGAATCAAAGCAAAATGAGCACAAGACACTTGGAAAAGCTGAAAATAACCAAACCACCCTGGCATTTCAGTTGCAGGTAATGCTATAAGTAGGAGTGAACACTTTTGCTTTTTGGTTTTTTTAATAAAATTGAGTTATAAATGGCACTTTGCTTGCTTTCAGAAGTATCAGCAAACAAGAATTTTACCAGGAAAAAAAGAGAAAGCACAAAACTTCATAAAGCTTAGTATGCCCTTCCTAGTAAAATCAGAGATTTTTACTGTTATTTTGAAGATTGTTGATGTGTTTATAAAGTGTAGAATTGTTTGCCACATCCTTCAAAGTAATTTCTATACAGCCACTCATATCTCTATACAAAATACCCTTTAAGCCAGCATGTAAAACAGCATTTTAGACCAGATACTGTGAATTCACAATTTCTTTTTCCCCCCTCTGAAGCAGGTCCTACACCTATGACAGTTACTACAGCAGGAGTAGGAGCAGGAGCAAGAGGAGCGACAGCTACCGCAGATCTCGCAGTTACGACCGCAGATCCAGGTGGGTGTGAGCCTGCTCTGGGCCACAGGGATTTGCTGAACACAAACAGAGGATGTTTAACAAGGCCACAGGGCTGCTTTTTCCNAGGTGGGTGTGAGCCTGCTCTGGGGCACAGGTTTAACAAGGCCACAGAGCTAATTTTTCACCATAAAAATAAGAAATGCACTCAGCAAAAGTAATAATTCAAACTAAGTTCTCATTAAAATCAGAGTGTGTGTATGAGTGAGGAAGGTGGAAGCTCATTGCAAATCTGAGGATGGGGAAGCAGGCAGGATGAGAAAAGGTTGATTTCCAGTTCATAGTATCCATACATTCAAAATTAGCACCTTTTCCCAGGGAAATGATGAAATCCCCATCCCTGGAAGTGTTAAAAACTTGTGGAAAAGGCATTGAGGACATGGTTTAATAGTGAAGACAATGGGGCTTGGTGGACCATTGGACTTGATATCTCAAAGCTCTTTGCCAACCTTAATGATTCTATGATCTGGGGTTTTTAATTAATAATCAAGTGTTTCTTAAAAGCCACATAGCTCACAAGATTTAAATCAAGTGCTCTGTTATGGATTAAAAGCTGCCTGGTATGCAGAGAATTCCACTGAATGGTAAATTCATTTTGGTTACACTGCAGAAGTGGATTGAAAACAATCTGGAAAGGAAATTAAAAGTTCTGCTGCAATCCAGATTTAATTTTTACCTTTGTAGTATGTATTTTGAAAGAATATATTTACCTGCAAATCTGATGAGTTTAGAATAAATGTTATTCTCCTCAGCCCAGGGGATTTATGTAAGTGAGGTGAGCACATTTCACAGAGATCAGAGATCTGGATGGAGAGCTGTAGATACATGTAATATCACTGATAATTTGTTTTATACCTTTGAATATGCTCCCTATTAGTCATTAATCAGGTTTCTAAGACTACTGTACATTTTCATCCTCTCCTATGGATTTTTTCACAGCTTTACACCAACTCTTCATGGACTTTGCTCTCATCCATTTGCACAACACAACTTCCATCTTGTGTTGGAGGGAAAATTACTAAGATTTAATGAAAAATGTGGAAATAAGCTTAAAACCCATTGCTTTATTTTGTTGAGGAGCTTCAGAGAAGCAGTGTGTGATTTAGGAAATGCTCACCTTTCACTTAGAAAGCTTCCCTTACAGGCAGGAGGCTGGGAAATCTCTGAAAGCTTGTTCTGTGTAATTTGAACGTGTCCTGTGGCTTGTCTGAAACCATCTGGGCTCTGTGTTGACATTTGGCCAGGTGCTGAGCTTGGAATTTGTCTGCAGGAGCCAAAACATTTGCAGTACAATTTGCACACTGCAGGCACACAAACACACCTCTGTTGTGGTGATGGGGCCTGATTGTTAAAGACCCTCTTTCAAACAAGAAAATAAAATATATAAATCAAGGATTTGTGAAGTTTTCCTGGTTGAGAAATGCTTGCAGTGTAAAATTCCACTTGTTAGGATACACTTCTCACTCAGCTCAATTAGCTTTCGTGAAAACACTAATTTTGGATGATTTTAGAGAAAGCAAGAAGTTGCAAACAATTTGACTTGAGTTACACAGTTCTCATCATACAAAGTTAATGATCATTTCCATTTTGAATATCCTTTAATGAACCCTTCCCTTACAAGAAACACAACCCTGTAAAAGACTGGTGTGTTTTCTCATCTCTGACAATTTTTTGACATGATGAAATTTTCAATTTGAAGCTCAACCTGCAGCTTTTGGGACATTTCAATCTTTTTCTCCTCCCAGATCCTACGGCTCCGACAGCGACAGCGACCGCAGCTACTCCAACCACAGGAGCCCCAGTGGGAGCAGCAGATACAGCTGAGAACCTTCCTGTGAGGATGGAAACTGGATTCCAGAAGTTTTTTCAGTGTTACATTCAAAAAAAACCCCAAAAAACTGCTCTGACAGTGTCACAAGTGAAGGTTGTTTGCTGAATTAGCTGAAATTTTCCTGTTCAACAGTGAACTCTCTGCTCACTGAGAGAAGGACTGAGCTCGACAGCTGATGTTATTTTTTATTTTTTTTATGTCAAATGCAACTTTTACAAGATAATAATAATAATAAAAAACCACCCCAGTTTGGTTTCCTTGGATCAGCTTTTCCAAGCCATGAATGGCACTTAGGTGAATTGCTGTCACCCCTTTTTGGGTGCAGCAGTCAGGACTGTCTTCAGGTTTGTTTGTAAACACCTTAGGAAAGATGTGCTAGCAGCTGTTCAACTGTGAAGGCAATTTCTTAAAAAGGCTGCCATTTCTAGTTGATGAAAATGCTTTTTTTTATTGCTGGAAGCTGTTTCCATGCTGTCTTGGTTGTTGATTCTTGCATTCTGTACAGGATGTGGGCGAGGAAAACAGAGCCTGCCACTCTTGTCTTAATCCCTCCTGAACTGCTGATGTTCTGGAATTCTGCTGGAAAAGGTGAGGTGCTGCACAGTGGGAATTGTCAAACTGACAAGCACAAGTGAGCAGAATGAGTTTGGAGCTTGATATCCAACCTGTCTAAACTTCTTATGTTTAAAAGAGGAGTTCTGTGATAAACAGCAACGTCCTTCAGAAACTAAAAAAGGGTTTCTAAACGTTTCCTGACTTTGATTTCAGTTCCTCTTACAGTGCTTGGCATCCTTCAACACACTCTGAATGTTGTAAACCATGAGTGTATCAGGAGCTTGTCCCAAGCACTCCTTCAAAAACTGACATGATGATAATTTTTTGAGAAAACCAGCCCTAAAGGATCCTTTCTAAAACCTTTATAAAAGCTCTGTGTCCCATTTACCACAGGGAATATCAGACACTGATATTGCAGATATTGAACTATACCTTGTTAAAGCAGGACTGCAGAAATACCTGGGATGCCTCAGAAAAAGCATGGACAATATTTCCAAAGTCAAGTTCAGCACCAAAAATTACTCTTAGGTTACAGGCCAATGGTTTGCCAAAAAATAAATAGGTTCAGGCTGAAGACCATGGAGTAATTCTTGCAATATTCTGATTGAGTTGATCCAAAATAATCTGTAAAGTTTTTTTTGGGGAGGTTTATAAAGTTGTGTACTGAGAACCAGATTTTTTAATGGCATAATGTAACCTGAAAATTGGGGTCTGTAGTGACAAAACAAATGTGGTTTGATGAGAGCTAATGAGCTCTGTTGTACCAGAACAGCTTCATCTGGAGATGTTTTCATTTGCTCATTTTCAAAATTGGAAATCATTTTTCTTAAACTCATCAGGACCCAGTAGCTTTGAAAATGAAAAGCAGCAATTTCTCACTGAGGCATCAAATTCCTTCTCTCTTTGATTGAGTGAGGCTCCCTCCAAATTTGCTGAATTTTTGGTACACTTATAAAACATGAAAAGCACGTTCAGAGGGACATGGTGATGATTCCTTCCATTTCTGCCCACCCACAGCACTGAAAATGAATTGGCCATGGAGGTTTTTCACTTCCCTACAAGTACCCAAAACTCTGCTCTTGCCCCTTTCCTACACTTAGAGTTTAGTGACAAAGTTTGGTAAAATTCTTATGCTTTTTAGCATTCAATCCATTTAATACACAAGTCAGGATACATTTACAGATGTGTTTCCATCAGCAGCAGCCATCTCAGAGTCCTGAACAAATATTTCAGTGACATTTGGTGTAGTTTCATCATTTTCAGTACAACTGAAACTTGGTTTTTTTCCCTTCCTAAGAAAATAGAACTAGAGGGTTCATGGTGTTATAAAATATACAAATATAACCATTACTATTCAATACCTATTAGTGGAAATACTGCTCCAGGATCAGATTTTGATCATATTTCAGATCTGATGTGACCTTTTAAGGCCAGGAAAAGTTAATGGAAATATGGCCAAACAATTAACTGTAATTATCAAAAAATTACTGCACTGTCACTAAAGCCTTTCCTATCTTTTGTCAAAGGTTTATAAAGAAATTCCATCAGGAAGAAATTGGTTGGGGAGGGGTTGAGGGAAGGGTTTGGGGGTATTTTTACTTAGTGAAGTCTGTTAAATTGTGCTTCAGATAGAAAATGTCCCCCTGAGCTGGTTTTCTAACGCTGCTCTATGTTTTTGCAATTTTGCTATTCCAAAGTAGTTGCTGTTTGTAAAATAAACTTTTGTACATATCTGCAAATGCTGTTTTCTGTACATCTGGAAAAAATCCATGGTGCTGCTTGAAGGAAAGAGGCAGGAAAATTCAAAATACACTTTCAGAATCCCCTTTTGTCCTTTGCAAGGCTCAGACACAAAGTTGCTTTTCCTTTTCCTGACCTACATAGGGGAAGGATTCCTCAGCAGGACTCTGGGTTTACATAATAGTCTTTGGAGGAACAAATATTTTGAAATTTCCAAGTGATTTGAGGTCTTGCCATTTCCTCGAGATCTATAAAAGGTTTCTCTCCTTGGTGAAAAGAAAAATCTCCGTGGAAAGCTGGGACTGGGCTGAGCTTATCCACTCTGTTACATCTCCTTTCCCAAATCCACATGCCCAGATCATCTCCTCAGCATGTTGGAAATGTGCTGTTAGCCCATGGCAGCAGCTGTGGTGGTTTTGCAGACTCATCCATCAATCTTTCAGCCCTTCTGTCCCACAGAAACTGGATTTCAGTGGAAATGCTGCCTTTGGCATGAGGGAGAGAGCATTGCTTCAATCTGAGGTTAAAAAAAAAGGGTGAGGGGAGGTGGTTCCTTGGTGCTCAGTGTGATCTGGATAACCTGGCACTGCCTGACTTTGGAGGGAGAGCAGCACCACCACAGAGCGGTAAAAGAGTGTTGGACTGGTAAAATATTGTTGGACAAGCTCCTGTGCCACAGGGCAGCATAAACCAGCTTGTCATGGCATGATTTGTTTGGAAGGGACCTTGAAGCCCACCCAGTGCCACCCCTGCCATGGGCAGGGACACCTCCCACCATCCCAGGCTGCTCCAAGCTCCATCCAGCCTGGCCTTGGATCTGCCAGGGATCCAGGGGCAGCCACAGCTTCTCTGGGAAACCTGTGCCATTGCAGAGAAAATTGGGAATTTCTTCCCACTGTCTCATCTAACCCAGCCCTGTTTCAGTTTGCAGCCATTCCCTGTGTCCTGTCCCTCCAGCCCTTGTCCTCTCCAGCTCTCCTGGAGCTCCTTGAGGCCCTGGAAGGGGCTCTGAGCTCTGCCTGGATCCTTCTCCAGGTAAGCACCCCCATTTCCCCCAGCCTGGCTGTGGAGCAGAGGGGCTCCAGCCCTTGGGAACATCCCCATGGGCTCCTCTGGGTCCCCTCCTGCAGCTCTGTGTGGTGACCCCAGAGCTGCTCACAGCAGGGTGGGCTGGAGGGGCAGAACCCCCTCCCTAACAAGGTTTTAGGATCTTTCCTTTAGGAACACAACATTCTTGATGCTTTCAGAGCTGTGATCCCTGCAGGAGTCAATCCTGGGGCTCCCAGGGCTGCTCTCAGGTGCTGCTGCTGTGAAGGTCACTCTGTCACCTTGAGCTCCTCCAGCAGGGCTGGGTAAAAACAGAGTGGTGACACCCAGGCATGGACTGCTCAGGATGGAAACAGGTCTGGAATTCTTCAGGGAAGTGCAATTAGTGCTCACTTAGGAGTGACTGCATCAAAATGAAAAAAAGGAAAAAGCTCCAAGCAAGGTTTGGTGTGCAGGTCTGGGGTTGTTCTAGGGATGGGTTATCCACAGGATATTGTGGAGTGGCTCTGTCTCAGTTGCAGGTGAGTGTCTCAAATAATATTAAATGAACCATCTGCCTCTCCAACAACTCATAAATCACAGATTTGCAAAGCCACAGCATAAACACACTTCCCCTGCCACATCTCTGTGCCAAGAGATCTCCTTCCCACTCTGTCACTTCCAAACCAGGGCCATTCGTGTCCTTGAGCTCGAGGGGAAAGAGCATTCCCAGTGCTCTTCCCGAGGATCCCTGGCTCTGTGGCAGTGGATTGAATTTCTCTCCTGGCTTTGTGTGGCTGCTGATGATCCCACTCACAGCTCAGAGCAGTGTTTGCATGACCTTGGGCTGCACCCTGCAATCCCATCTGGTGTCATTCCCCGGGGGAAGCTGCCTGGGATTTAAATCAGGAGGAGATGGAGCTCTGAGTGCCCCGCCCCTGCTCCTCATCATCGTAAATAATTCTGCTTTAGGTGGTGCTGAAACAGGAAGGATTTTCCACCTGGTACATTAAAACTGCTTACAAATCATCCTGAACAATTAAAGGGACCCAGGCCTGAATTTCATCATGTCCATGTAACCCCTGGGAAGTGCATGAGGGATATCAGAGGGCCTGCAGCAGATTTGGGGAGGGTTTTTAGTGAAGGCAGTAAATGTGTGCATGGTGGATGCACAAAGAAGGGATTGGCAATAATTTGGGATGAATTGATGTTTCTGCTGTGTATCTGTCCTTGCCAGAATGGGCTGCAGCCCAGGGACAGTGATTATCCCTGGGATTCTCTGACTTTGCACCTGGAGTTTTGTGTGTGAGGTTGGGCCCCTCACCACAACAAACATTGAGGGGNCATGCCCAGATCATCTCCTCAGCATGTTGGAAATGTGCTGTTAGCCCATGGCAGCAGCTGTGGTGGTTTTGCAGACTCATCCATCAATCTTTCAGCCCTTCTGTCCCACAGAAACTGGATTTCAGTGGAAATGCTGCCTTTGGCATGAGGGAGAGAGCATTGCTTCAATCTGAGGTTAAAAAAAAAGGGTGAGGGGAGGTGGTTCCTTGTTGCTCAGTGTGATCTGGATAAACTGGCACTGCCTGACCCTGGAGGGGGAGCAGCACCACCACAGAGCAGGTAAAAGAGTGTTGGACTGGTAAAATACTGTTGGACAAGCTCCTGTGCCACAGGGCAGCATAAACCAGCTTGTCATGGCATGATTTGTTTGGAAGGGACCTTGAAGCCCACCCAGTGCCACCCCTGCCATGGGCAGGGACACCTCCCACCATCCCAGGGTGCTCCAAGCTCCATCCAGCCTGGCCTTGGACACTGCCAGGGATCCAGGGGCAGCCACAGCTTCTCTGGGAAACCTGTGCCATTGCAGAGAAAATTGGGAATTTCTTCCCACTGTCTCATCTAACCCAGCCCTCTTTCAGTTTGCAGCCATCCCTGTGTCCTGTCCCTCCAGCCCATGTCCTCTCCAGCTCTCCTGGAGCTCCTTGAGGCCCTGGAAGGGGCTCTGAGCTCTGCCTGGATCCTTCTCCAGGTAAGCACCCCCATTTCCCCCAGCCTGGCTGCAGAGCAGAAGGGCTCCAGCCCTTGGGAACATCCCCATGGGCTCCTCTGGGCCCTCTCCTGCAGCTCTGTGTGGTGACCCCAGAGCTGCTCACAGCAGGGTGGGCTGGAGGGGCAGAACCCCCTCCCTAACAAGGTTTTAGGATCTTTCCTTTAGGAACACAACATTCTTGATGCTTTCAGAGCTGTGATCCCTGCAGGAGTCAATCCTGGGGCTCCCAGGGCTGCTCTCAGGTGCTGCTGTTGTGAAGGTCACGCTGTCACCTTGAGCTCCTCCAGCAGGGCTGGGTAAAAACAGAGTGGTGACACCCAGGCATGGACTGCTCAGGATGGAAACAGGTCTGGAATTCTTCAGGGAAGTGCAATTAGTGCTCACTTAGGAGTGACTGCATCAAAATGAAAAAAAGGAAAAAGCTCCAAGCAAGGTTTGGTGTGCAGGTCTGGGGTTGTTCTAGGGATGGGTTATCCACAGGATATTGTGGAGTGGCTCTGTCTCAGTTGCAGGTGAGTGTCTCAAATAATATTAAATGAACCATCTGCCTCTCCAACAACTCATAAATCACAGATTTGCAAAGCCACAGCATAAACACACTTCCCCTGCCACATCTCTGTGCCAAGAGATCTCCTTCCCACTCTGTCACTTCCAAACCAGGGCCATTCGTGTCCTTGAGCTCGAGGGGAAGGAGCATTCCCAGTGCTCTTCCCGAGGATCCCTGGCTCTGTGGCAGTGGATTGAATTTCTCTCCTGGCTTTGTGTGGCTGCTGATGATCCCACTCACAGCTCAGAGCAGTGTTTGCATGACCTTGGGCTGCACCCTGCAATCCCATCTGGTGTCATTCCCCGGGGGAAGCTGCCTGGGATTTAAATCAGGAGGAGATGGAGCTCTGAGTGCCCCGCCCCTGCTCCTCATCATTGTAAATAATTCTGCTTTAGGTGGTGCTGAAACAGGAAGGATTTTCCACCTGGTACATTAAAACTGCTTACAAATCATCCTGAACAATTAAAGGGACCCAGGCCTGAATTTCAGCATATCCATGTAATCCCTGGGAAGTGCATGAGGGAAATCAGAGGGCCTGCAGCAGGTTTGGGGAGGGTTTTTAATGAAGGTAATAAATGTGTGCATGGTGGATGCACAAAGAAGGGATTGGCAATAATTTGGGATGAATTGATGTTTCTGCTGTGTATCTGTCCTTGCCAGAATGGGCTGCAGCCCAGGGACAGTGATTATCCCTGGGATTCTCTGACTTTGCACCTGGAGTTTTGTGTGTGAGGTTGGGCCCCTCACCACAACAAACATTGAGGGGCTGGAGCATGGCCAGGGAAGGGAATGGAGCTGGGGAAGGGGCTGGAGCACCAGGAGAGGCTGAGGGAGCTGGGAAAGGGGCTGAGCCTGGAGAAAAGGAGGCTCAGGGGAGCCCCTGTGGCTCTGCACAACTCCCTGCCAGGAGGGGACAGTGACAGGATGAGAGGGGACGGCTTCAAGCTGTGCCAGGGGAGGTCTGGATTTGATATCAGGAAGAATTTCTTCACAGAAAAGTTGGTCAGGCTTTGGAAGAGGCTCCACCAGAGCAGTGATGGAATCACCATCCCTGGAAGCAGCCAAAGAACGTGTGGATGTGGCACGTGGGGACAGGGGTTGTGGTGACCGGTGCTGGGGTGATGCTTGGACTCCATCTTGGAGCTCTGTTCCAACCTTGAGGGTTCTGTGATTCTGACACAGAGAATTCTGAGCTCAGCACAGCTTGTGAACACTTGTAGCTCCCACTCTGCTGTTGTGTCCCAATCCTGGCCTCAGGCTGCAAAATTCCTTCATGAATTCCTGCAGACAGGAAGGGGCTGCCCTCCCTCATGGGGTGTCTTATTCTTCCAGCTCATGGTGCACCCTGTGAGGGAGGATGAGGAAGATCCTTCCCCTCTCCTTGCTGCCTTGGCCACCCACCTGGGCAGCATCCATGTGACTTTACCCCAGTGAATCCTGGCAAATGGAAAAGCATGAGGAGCTTTGGGAAGGTCCTTGTGAAGGGGAGAGGGCAGGGATTGCTCCATTTCCAGGAGAAACACCTGGCTCTTGGCAATGTGAGATGAATCAATCAGCTTTGTGGGCCTTCAGCAGCAGGATATTTGAGAAAGAATGAGAACAAACCCATTCCATTGAGAGGGACTCATATTTTGGCATAAAGAAAGATTTAAAAGGAAAAACTTTATGGAGCAGTGTCAATTTTAGCTATTAAACCCCCTGTCAGTTCGTTCCCCTCATCCCCAGTGTCTCCCCTGAAGGGACAGGTCACAGATCAGCCCCTGGGGTGTCCCACGGAGCTGCCCAGGGGTGTCCCTGTGAGCTGCTGGTGTCACCTGGTGTCACTGGCACATGGCAGCTGCTGCTCTCCAAGGGCCATCAGTGTTTGGCACCCAGGAAAGGCTGCAAAGGCTGGGATTGTTCAGCCTGGAGGAGAGAAGCTCCAGGGTGACCTCACTGTGTCCTCCCAGTGCCTGCAGGAGCTGCAGGAACGATGGAGAGGGAATTTTCAATGGTCTGGAGTGACAGAATGAAGGGAAATGGCTTCAAACTGAGAGAGAACAGGTTGAGATTGGATATTAGGAATAAAATCTTGGCTGTGAGGGTGCTCAGGCCCTGGTACAGATTCCCAGAGAAGCTGTGGCTGCCCCTGGAAGTGTCCAAGGCCAGGCTGGGCAGGGCTTGGAGCAGCCTGGGACAGTGGAAGGTGTCCCTGCCATGGCAGGGGTGGCACTGGATGAGCTTTAAGGTCCCTTCCATCCCCATTCTGTGATTCAGTGATGATTTTAGGGAGCTTGTCAGAAACCTCATATTCCACACAGACCTACAGGTTCTTCACCTCTGGCTAAACAGGAATCACCCTCAGCCCATGGGCTCCAGACCTGGGCCTTTCCTCTCCCTTCTTCAAGGATCAGAACCTTTCCCTTGGGACAAACAATTGCTCATTTTAAAAATGAAAAACTGTAAAAAAATGAACCCAAGATGGAAGGAGATATCAGAGACTCGANGAGTGCAGCAATGCACCTCTCTTCTATTGAACCAGGAGGGAAAACAAAGAAAGAAAAAAAAAATCTGTTCCTCAAAACCACTCTCTGTAACAAAACCCACACATTGATGGAGAAATCCAGCTTGAGCAATGGGTTTCCTCCTGCCTTTCTGCAGGAAGCTGCAAAGATTCCATGCCCATCTTTCATTTCCATGAATAGCTCTGAGCTGACACCTTTCCCTGGGAGTTTGTGCCAGAGAACATGGCAAAAAGGGACCTTTCCAGCTCTGCANCACATCATTTCAAACCCAGGCTGCCTGGTTGTGTCTCTGGTGTGATTTTTGATTTTAGGAGTGTAGCAATGCACCTCTCTTCTACTAAACCAGGAGGGAAAACAAACAAAGAAAGAAAAAAATCTGTTTCTCAAAACCACTCTCTGTAACAAACCCCACACATTGATGGAGAAATCCAGCTTGAGCAATGGGGTTCCTCCTGCCTTTCTGCAGGAAGCTGCAGAGATTCCATGCCCATCTTTCATTTCCATGAATAGCTCT
>VWYE01000741.1:26654-38563 GCA_013398995.1 Alaudala cheleensis | reverse complement strand
AGTGAAAACTCAAGCTCTAAAAATCAAAAGAGTTGTTAACCAACCAATCCAAAAAAAAAAAAAAAAAATTGTCAGGGCCTGATTTTGAGCAGTTGGACTGCCAAAACCAAAATTGCCTGAACTATGCACTCTATAAAAAACCAAAAAAACAGAAAACAAACCAAGACAAAACCCCACATTTTTTGTTATTGTTGTTGTCCAAATGAAAGTTCCTTTTCTGTTGCATAAGCCCATCACTGCTGGTCACAGAGGGGAAGAGAATCACCTGTTTCCTTCTAATAAATCTGAGAATCTCAGAATGGATTTGGGTTGGAAGGGACATTAAAGCCAATCCAGTGCCACCCCTGCCATGGGCAGGGACACTTCCCACTGTCCCNAAAAAAAAAAAAAAATTGTCGGGGCCTGATACTGAGCAGTTGGACTGCCAAAACCAAAATTGCCTGAACTATGCACTCTGTAAAAAAACAAAAAACCAGAAAACAAACCAATACAAAACCCCACATTTTTTGTTATTGTTGTTGTCCAAATAAAGCTCCTTTTCTGTTGCATAAGCCCATCACTGCTGGTCACAGAGGGGAAGAGAATCACCTGTTTCCTTCTAATAAATCTGAGAATCTCAGAATGGATTTGGTTGGAAGGGACATTAAAGCCCATCCAGTGCCACCCCCTGCCATGGGCAGGGACACCTCCCACTGTCCCAGGCTGCTCCAAGCCCCATCCAGGCTGGCCTTGGACACCTCCAGGGATCCAGGGGCAGCCACAGCTTGTCTGGGAATTCTCTTCCAACCCCTCAGCACCCTCACAGGGAGGAATTCTTTCCCAATATCCCATCTGAGCCTGCCCTCTGGCAGTGTGAACCCATTCCCCTCATCCTGTCACTCCAAGCCCCTGTAAATATTTAAATAGAAGGGAACAGACTGCCTTAAATATTTGTAAAAGGTCTAAGGTAGCTCTTGCCCAAAGCTGGTCTTCTCTGCAATAAATAACTCCAAGTCCTTTGAGTATTTTGAGGGGGTTTTGGAGTTTGGGTGAGTTTGTTTTGATTTCCTTTTCCAGCTTCTGTGATTGATTAACCCCTGGACTGCAGCCCACAACCTCCCCAAATCCCCACATCCGTGCAGACAACCCACTCCTGCTGAGGATCCCCGGAGCCACAGGGATGTAAATCAGCACTCCACGTGTCCTGCAGGCAGCATCCACCTGCCCTTGCCTGTGCTTTGCTGCTTTTCCCTCAGAATAGAGGAAAGCTCATCCCAGGCAGGGATGTGACACCTCTGCCACATCCCTGCTCCCTCATTCCCCTCCCAGCCTGTGCTCTGCAGCTCTCCTCTTATACAAGCAGCATTTTCCCTTTGTTTCTCCTAAATTCCAGACTGTTTTGGTTTTTTCTTTTCCAGGCTGACTCTCCACTGCATCACGATCGTTTTGAAGTCCCTCCCACCCTCCGGAGCGCTCCCAGTCCCTCCCGGCTCGCTGCCGTTTGCAGCTGCAAGGAGCAAACCTTCTCTTCATGCAAGTAATGATTAAGAAAATATTTTGAGCAGTCCCAGGCCTGGGACAGATCCCCAGGGTAGTCCCAGGCTGTGAATCTCCTCGCTTTCCTGGTGCATCATAACTAACTCCTGCAAGCAGCATTCCCTCCTGGCAGCACTGCCTTCCTTCATCCGTCCCTGCCACCTTCCCTCTTCCAGCTGTGCTGGAGTGCAGGGATGGCAGCAGGGGCTGGCATCTTCATTTAACTTCAACTTCAGCTTGTCTGACTTCAGCTTCTGCATTTGGGTCTTAAAAATCCATTCCTGAAGGTGCCCATGGTTTTATTTCCATGCCCACCCTTGGAGCCTCGGTGTTTCTAAGCCCTCCTGTAGATTTATCCTTGAGAAGCTGAAATTTCAACCTGAGACACTTCTTTGAAGCCTTCACTTCACCCCTGAGTCCTCAGGCTCATAGAATTATGGAAAACCTTGTGTTGGAAGGGACCCTAAGAGGTCATTTACTCCCACCCCCCTGCCACGGGCAGGGAACCTTCTCTGCTGAATATTTCAGCACAAATACCAGCACTTAATGGGGGGCTTTGGCACTGATATAAATCAGACTAATTCTGTGTGATCTTCATCCTGGATTTTTTTCTTCTGAGTTTTTTTGGTTGGTTTTTTAATATTTTTTGGTTGCTTGGTTTTTTGTGGGTTGGTTGGTCGGTTGGGTGTTTTGGTTTGGGTGTTTTGTTGTTGCTGGTTTTTTGGGTTTTGTTTTTGTTTGGGGCATTACATAACATGGCTTAGGCAGGTGAGGAGGAGAGGAAAACTCACTGGATATTTCCTGTATCTGAACATTTACAGAGTAAGATGGTTTCTTATCTTTCACATTACCAACTTCACAGAATCCAGGATGATTTGGGTTGGAAGGAACCTTAAAGCTCATCCCATCCCACCCCCTGCCATGGACAGGGACACCTTCCACTATCCCAGGCTGCTCCAAGCCCCATCCAGCCTGGCCTTGGGACACTTCCAGGAGTCCAGGGGCAGCCACAGCTCCTCTGGACACTCCTGCTATGATGGGGAATTTCCTGTGGATTCCAGGGACCTAAAAGTCAGAGGGGAGAGGAAGGGGCTGTGAAATTATTGCAGTTCCTGAGTATCTGCTTGGCAACCCCAGCACTTTCACAGCAGCCTTAAAACTCAGGATTCTCCAGGGAAGAAAAAGAAGAATCTGTTCTAAGAAAAGAGGTAAAAGGCAGGACTGAAAATGGGGTTTGAAAGGTGGGGTTTGAAAGGTGGGGCTTCATTATGCAGTGCTGCATCCCCAAACAGAAACTCCTCTTTGGGTCTGAGTTTCCCCAACTCCCTGGAGACTCTCTCGAATATAAATGCATCTCCGGGTATTTCCTGTAATTCTTGCTAATTATTTCAATCAAGGTATCAATTTATAACTTCCTGACTAATTAAAAGCTGCCTCTTACCTCGTTCTCCTTGGATATGCAAAGCTGCCTTTGAGCTGCCAGCCCCGTGCTGGGCACACCGAGGCAGATCCACACCTGGGCCACACCAACGCCCTCGGGGGCTGTCACAGGAATCCCGTCCTTAACTTTGCACAAGGGAACCATTTAACCCACCTTTGGACTGTGTAAGGGGCGAGGGATGAAGTTTATTGCTCCTAATTAATGAGGTCTGCAGTGGTGAGCAGGGACCCAAGTGCATCTCGCTGAGTTTGGGAGGGTCTGCTCCTGGAACTGCCCCGTTCTCCTGGGAGCTCATCAAACCTATTGGTCTGTTCCTCAAGCAAAAGGAGGTGACACTCCAAGGCCAGCTTTGGAGCAGCCTGGTTTAGTGGGTGGTGTCCCCGCCCACAGCAGGAGGTGGAATGGGATGAGCTTTAAAGTCCCGTCCAACCCAAACCTTGGGATTTCTATAATTTGATCAATAATCTCACATTCACTGACCTCATCACCTTCAGGATTTGCTGCCCTTGGTTCAAGAGCCTTCCCTTCTCCGGGCTGAACAATCCTGAGCTGCCATCTCACCTTGCAAAGCAGCTGCCCCATCCCAGTGGTCATTTAGTTGTTCTTTCTTCTTCTCCACCACCACCACGCTCCCCTTGGAGAGCAGGGCTACAGAGAGGACACCTCAGGGTTTCCTGCAGCAGCCAAGTGATGCCTTGGGCGTTGGGTGTGCACAGGGAAGGCTGAGGAACAACAATTTCTTGTCTCTTTTCACTGAGCCAGTGATTTCTGGGGGCAGCCCAAGATCTCAGCTCGTGGTGCCAGACCCAGCCTCAGCACAGCAGGAGATTTGTTCAAGTCTTCTTTCTCCAGATGCTTTACTTTATCTGTTCCTACCTTCTAGCTTGTTTGAAATTTCTTCTCAGCTTTTCTGTTTTCTAAGAGCCTTTGGGAGTTTCTTGCCCTCAGTGTAGCATTTGATGCCCTCAGAGGATCTCTCCTGCAGAAATGGAGATGAGGGGCTGCTCTTGCTCCTGCAGGTTGTGGATGAGGATGTGGAAAAACCCTGGGCTCAATCTCTGTTGTGCCACACCCTGGACTCATCTCCATCCCATGAAATGACCACTGAAACCTCTCGCTGTCTGTCCTTTTCACCAGTTTTCAAGCAACAAAAGGACCTTTTTTTCAGTCATGTGGCAACACAGTTTCTTTAATTGCATTGTGAAGGGCTTTAAAAAAAAGGAAATATGTCAAATCCTGTGGTTTTCCTACCTAGATCATAGAATTCACGTGCTTGATCAGGAAAAGGTGAAATCTTACTAAATTTGCTTTTGCCCAGTGCCCTGAACATCACAGAGGTTAAATTGCTGGTGCAGGGAAGCAGTAGCCAATACTGGCTGGAGAAAGGCCTGGTGGGAGAATAAAAATATTTCTTTCCCCAAAATGTGGAAACTGCCAAGTCAAGTTGTTAATAGAGATTGTTCCTCCAGCACAACAGCAGTGAGGACAGCTTGGCTGGGGCTGCTTGGCTTGGCTCGGAGCAGGCAGAGCACAGACCTTGCTCATAAAACCTGCTCTTAAATAACTCCCAGAAAAAAGCCCTTTTCCACCCAAAACGAAGAGCTGGCAGTGCTCTGCTGTAACTCACCCAAAGGAATGAGCAGAGCCAGCCCCAAAAGCAGGGTCATGGCAGCTGCTCCATGATCTCCTCACCTGTGACACGTTTGGGTGTCCCACCTGCCCCATTCCAAGGCCAGGTTGGACAGGGCTTGGAGCAACCTGGGATAGTGGAAGGTGTCCCTGCCTGTGGAAATGGATCTTTAAGGTTCCTTCCAGCCCAAATCATTGTGGAATGCCATGAAGACATCCCCCAAGGCCCCAGTCCTAAGGAGTCCATGTCTGCCAACATCCACACGGCCGGGGATGCGCAGACGCTGAGGCCACGCTGAGTCAGGCCCTGTGAAGAGACACAGCACAGCCTCACCTGGCTCCAGTTCTGCACCCAGTGAGTATTTCTGCAAGTCCAACAGCTGGGCAGATGTTTGGGCTGTGATGGATTCAGCTCCAGTGAGGGCCAGGAACCAGCTCCAGCCTGGGCTCATTCCCCCACAGATCCACAGGTCCTGCCAGGAACCTGCTCCAGCCTGGGCTCCCACAGATCCACAGGTCCTGTCAGGAACCTGCTCCAGCCTGGGCTGTCCACAGGGTCACAAGGAGCTCTGGGCATCCCCCAGCTCCAGCAGGGGCTCCTCCATGTCCTGCAGGTGGATCCAGGGGCTGCAGGGGCTGCTTCTCTGCATCTGTGGGGGTTTTTAGAGTAAAGCCTTTACCCAGGCACCAGCAGCCTCTGCAGTGGAAAGGCTGCTTGGGGGAAATCAGGCAAGGCAATCAAACTCACCCATCCCCACAGGCACGGGCTGGCTCAGCAAGGAGAGGCAGAAGGCTCTTTGCCCAGATAAATTCCAGCAAGGTTTATTTCCAAGGTGCTGAAGGGAGTCCAGATCCAAAGAGGGCTGACATGTGCCTGGCTCTGCCTCAAGTGTGGCAATGACCCTGAGGCACAGGTACAAAGGACAGGTGAGGTCAGTGACCTATGGGAAGGACAGGGCTGGTCACTGGGGTATCACAGCCAATGGATGAACAGGGAAAGAAGAAAGCAGGAGAATTTGGGCATCAGGCAGGATTAGAGAGTGTCACCAGGCCTTGCAGGGGAGTGTCCATGGTCATTCTTCCCAGGCCAGACTTTGGGTGTGATTTCCAGTGGTTCCAGGCACTCCACACCTCTCCAGGGGCTGCACCAGGGAATCTCAGGGGAATGGCAGCTCTGGCTCCTGCCCCTCCTCCTGCACTGCCCTGGGGGTCTGCAGGGCTGTTCCTCTCACATATCCTCACTCCCCTCTCTCTTCAGCAACACAGGGGTGTGTTTTTTATTTTTTTCCCCATTTCCCAAATCTGTTTTCCCCAGAGGTGCTGCCACCATCTCTGATGGGTTCAGCTTTGGCCAGTCCTGGAGCCAGCTGGAATTTGCTCTGCTGGACACAAAGGAAGTTTCCAGGAGCTTCTCACAGAAGCCACCCCTGTAGCCCCCCACTACCAAAACCCAGCCACCAAACCAAATTCACTCCTCCAAGCATTTTTTCAATAATTCATGGATCTTCTTATCGCTACTCAAAGGATAAAACTTCCTAATGTTGGTGTTACCAAATACAAAATTAAACCTGATGATTACAAAGTTGGTAGGAAAAAAAAGGCCTAGAATCCAATATGAGCTCCTCTGAGAATTAAAACCTGGCTGCTGCCAGATCCAGAAGATACCCATGNTTTTTTTTTTTTTTTTCCCCCCCCCCCCCCCCCTCCCCTGGGTTTGGAGGCTGAAGTGAGAACTCAAAAAGGAAAAAAAAAAAAAAAGGAAGAAAGAAGCGAAGAATCGGGGTCAACACGAGCAGCAGTATTTCAGTCGTCCTCTGAGAGCTTGTCTGTACTCACTGTGGGTGTTCTCCTCGCAAGCACCGAGCGGGAGATGTTTTCCCTTAGTAGGGCAGCATCCCGAGCCCGGCCCTCCTCGCCTGGCCATAAAAGGGCAGCGTTTTCTGCGGGACCCCCGCATCCTCCGAGAGCTGACGGCTCTTTGGGAAGGGGCCTGCCCCGCCACCGCTCGCTCTGGACCTCACAAGCCTCGTGTCAGCGTTATTTTGGCTCGTTCTTTTCTCGTGCCTTTTGTTTTGTCTCTCTCCTCCTCCTGCTCCTCTCGGGAGGTTGGAGGGAGAGAGGCCAGAGAGCCTCCAGGAATGTTCTTGCTTCCCCTATTTTTTATTCTTTCTCTCTGCCTCCCTTGGCCTGGTTTGATCCCTTCTTTTCCATGATCCTGCTCAGAAAAGCAGCTGCTGAGTGAAAACCACAGGCCAAGCCCAGGATGTGTCCCCAAAGGGCTGACCATGTCCTCAGCCTCCATCCTGTGTCCCCAGGGAATCTGGAGGGTTCAGAATCTCTTCCCTCTTGCTCTGCCCAAGCCCTGACCCGCTCAGGAAGGGTGGACACCACAGAACCTCCCCTCACCCTCTCCTGGAGCAGCTCCCCATGGGAATTCTGGCCTAGAGGAGATGCTGAGCAGAGCAGAGCTGTAAAAGCAGGGAATCCTGGGCAGGCAGAGCCATGGCTCCACCTTGGGATTCATCATTCCAGGTCCACTTGGCCCTTTAAGTTGGAAAAGACCCTCAGGATCATCAAGTCTGACCCTTAACTGCCAAGCACTACCACATCCATCACTGTCCCCAAATGTCCCATCTACACAAACACCCCCAGGTCCTTCCATGGCTCCTCACAAACCCAAAGCTCTCTGGGCTCTCAGTCTCAGCTTTCTTCTTTGTCCTTGAGGACACTTCCTTTGGAGAAGTCTGAAACTATGGAAATGCAAGTGGAAATATCAGCTGTCAGTTAAACCAAGGAAACAGGAACCTCTTCTGGTTTCCCCAAACATTTTCCTCTGTGTGGTTGTGGCTGATCTTTCTTTCAAGACCCTCTGTGACCTTGTGGTTGCCATCTCATGGCCTGGGGAGAGAAAGGAAGAGGTACAGCTACAGGAGATGTCCCTTTTGTGGCCACCATGCTCCTGGAAAATCCCAGGGAGCAGACCCAACACTTCTGTGTTAACAACTTTGCTCCATGTGTTCTTTGTTGCCAGTTTCTCCAGAACTTTGCCTTCCTGGAGAACCTGTTCAGTGACTGAACTGAGCTCTGGACCCTCAGATCCCTCTGTGGACCCTGTTTAACCTTTCCTTCACCATTTTTTACGGTTGTTGATGCTGTGTGAGCTCTGCCAGAGCCATTTCCCCGCCCACAGCCTGCCAGGAAGCCTCCAGAACTCCCAGACCTTTTGAGTGAAGGCACAAAGAGCTTGGAGTTACCCTCAGTCAGAAATCCCAGCAGCTGAAGAAGCTCCAAGGAGGGATCAGCTGCTCACAAACCCCATTAACCAACACCACAGAGCCCCCAAACCAGGCTGGGTGGGATCTCTCCAACCTGGCTGGGGTGGGATGTGCAGGGAGCTTCAGGAAGTTGTTTCAGCAAACCCCTGGGGGGTTGTGAACAAGAAACTACCTGAGCTTTGTCTCTCAGGAACACTCAAATAAAGGGTTTCACCCAAGTTTGCCATTGCTTGTGCCCCTTCCAAGGCTCTTCCCCTTGCCTTGGTGGCCACTGCAGGAGCAGCTTCTCCCTCATCAGGGAGGAAAAACTGCTCCTGGCAAAGAGCAGATCTCCCTGTGAGAGGTGGGCTCAGCTCCTCCCAAAAATCCAGGAGCTCTTGGTGAGCCCCTCAGAGTGGCACCAGGGCTTTGACCATCCCTGCAGCCCTTCGTAGTTCAGAGCTATGAGGACTCCAAGTCCTGCAGCTCCCTGGTTCCCCCGTGCCACATCCATGGAAAGACCACAGGGATTTGATTGAAGCCCTGTCTTCCACCTCCAGCCTCATCTCACCCTCACCCCCAGCACTGGCTGCATTTCCAGGAGCTGATGCAGCTTTTTGGAAGGGTTTCCAAGGTATGAGAGATGTCAGACAGCCCAAACACTCATCTCACAAAAACCCCTCTGAGGGGGACGATGTTCTCGTGGCACTGGCCAGAAATTTTTTTTTTTTCCTGTAGAGAAGTGCAGGGTTGAGAGCAAGAAAGGGCATTTAAAAAAAGATTTTTAAAAAATTAGAAAAGCTCAGAAATGAACCCAGCAGAGGCAGGACGTGGCCACGGGGACGTTATGCAAAGAGCTGCTCACATCTGGAAGGAGTTACCGAGCACGGCAACCGGGGCTGAGTCTAAACAAGTGCAGGACGTTTCCAGAGGGATGCGGATGTGCAGCCGGGAGTGCTGGGGGCGCCAGAGGAGCCGGGAAGGTGCGATGGAAACCCCCAGTGGGGTTCTGGGGATGCTCCCAGTGTCCTTCAGAGCTGCTTTGCCGCTCTGCTTTTAGGGTGCTGGAAAAGGATCCGTGTGCCCGTGACATTTTGGGTGTCTGCAGGAGGCAGGAATGGGTTTTTGGAGGTGGTCACCATCCCCACGAACCTCTCTGAGCACCTCCTGGGGCTTTTCCTGCCGAGGGGCAGAGCCTGTCCCGGTGCTGGAGGTGTGGGAACACCCTGGGACTCTGCATGGAGCCTCCAGGGACACCCCAGAGCTGCTCTGCTTTTAGGGTGGTGTCTGCAGGAGGGTTTGGGGCAGAAATGGGTTTTGGGGGTGGTCACCATCCCGATGAACCTCTCTGAGCACCTCCTGGGGCTTTTCCTGCCGAGGGGCAGAGCCTGTCCCGGTGCTGGAGGTGTGGGAACACCCTGGGACTCTGAACTCCAGGCGCTGCTCCAGCTTTGGCCCCTCGGTCCCCAGAATGAGGATTTTGGGGTACCCAGCTCCTGGATGAGGCTGGGGGTGTTGGGATGATAAAATCCACCCCTCGCTCAGCACCAGGGAGAGACAAGCTGAGCTGGGGGTGAAATAAGGAAGCTTTGCTTTATTTTGGAGGGTTTTGGGGGCTGGCTGTGTCCCACAGGTCCTGTCCCAGGCCCTGAGGGGGTTTGGGGGATCCCTCTCCTGTAAGGAAATGTTCCTTAAACACCATCCCAGTGGAGGATCCCCATTTCCTCTGAACAGTGCCAAAAAATCCCCTTTTGTAATAATTAATGTTGCCTCATGATTCCTCTAATTGGGGTTTTAAGCCCCCCAAAACCTTGAGGGATTATTGCTGGGTTCAGGGAGGGGGTGAGGGGTTGTGTGCCTCAGTTTCCCCCACCACAGCAGGATCCAGAGGATGTTTCCAATAACCAAATGTATCCTAAACATCCTCCCAGTGGAGGATCCTCATTTCCTCCAAACAGCAGCAGAACACCCCAAAATCCCATTTTTAAATAAACCAACCTTACTCCACTACAAGCCAAATTGAGGTTTTATGCCCCCAGAAATCTTTGGGGTCTTTTGATTGGGTTTGGGGAGGGGGTGAGGAGTTGTGTGCCTCAGTTTCCCCCACCACAGCAGGATCCAGAGGATGTTCCCAAAAACCAAATCTGCCTTGAACACATCCACGTGGGGTACCCCCATTTCCTCCAAACAGTGGGACAACACTCCAAAATTCCCATTTTAAGTAAATCGCTGTTACTCCACAACACCCCAAACTGAGGTTTTATGCCCCAAAAAAAGCCTTGGGGTTTTTTATTTGGTTTGGGGAGGGGGTGAGGGGTTGTGTGCCTCAGTTTCCCCCACCACAGCAGGATCCAGAGGCTGCTCCCAATTAATGCTCCAAAGGTGCCTTAAACACATCCAGGTGGGGCCACCCCCGTTTCGTCCAAACAGCAGGAAAACACTCTAAAAACAAACAAAAAAAAAATCTCATTTTAAGCGAAGGGACGTTACTCCACGACACCCCAAAATGAGGTTTGACAGCCCCCCAAATAAAAAACTCAAGGTTTTTTCGATGGGGTCGGGCAGGGGCTGTGCGTGCCTCAGTTTCCCCGATGCAGGGGATGCTCCCGGGGGGATGCAGCGCTGCGGAGGCGGCTGCGGCGGAGGGTTTGGGGTGCGAGGACAGGGCCCCGGGGGGGTGTCCCCGTGGGGGTGGCGGTGGCCGCTGTCGCTTTAAAGGGGCAGCCGCGGCCCCAGCTGATGCGGCGGCTCCAATCAGCGGCCCCGGGGCTCTTGGCAGCCGGAGCCGCCGCCGCTCCGCATTCCTCCGGCTTCCCAAAAGGGGCGAACATGGCGATGGGCAGGATGAGGTGAAGAGGAGGAGGAGGAGGAAAACATTAAAAAAAAAATATATATAAGAAAAAAAGAAAGGAAAAAAAAAAAGGAAAAAAAAAAGAAGATAAAGCAGGGGGAGAGGAAGAAGATAAAGAGGGGATTATAGGAGAAAAAAAATAGGAAAAGAGGGACGGGGATGCAAGCAGCGCTGGCGCGGTGATTTCCTCCCCCCCTCCTCCTCCAAAAGGCGAAAAAAAAAAGAAAAAAAAAAAAAAAGAAAAAAGGGAGCCAAAAAAAAAAAAAAAAAAAAAAAAAAAAAGGAAAATAGAAAAAAAAGCCACCAAACCAGCAACCCACCCAACCCACCAATTCCTTGTTTTTTTCATGGAGAGCACAAACCCCAGGCCAGCGGAGGAGGACCGGGACTCCTCAGCGCGGAGACCTTTGCATCAAAATGGTAGAGCCTGAACCCCCCCCCCTACCTCCCCCCCTTCCTCCCTTTTCTCCTCGCTTTTATTTTCCCCCCTCTCTCTCCCTTCCCCTTCCTTCCTTCCTCCGCAGCTTCCTCGCGTTCCCGGGCCTTTGCCGACTTCCCAAAGGCCTCGAAACTTGCCCAAATCGCGGCCGGGGCTGCGGAGGGGATGGGGGAGGGGGAGGGAGGGCGATGCTGCATCCACGCGTGGGGGGGAGGGATGAGGGGGTTGTCGTGGATTATTTTTTGGGGGGGGAGGGAGGGTTACAAAAAGCGCAGCCCGGCCGGGTTTGGGGCCGGTTCTGCTCTGTTGGGGCGGCTTTACGGGGGTCCCCAATCCTGCCAGGAGAAAAACGGGCTGTGTTTGGTGAAAATGGCATTAAAAACGCGCCCCCACCACCACCACCAGCTTTGGGGTGCCTTGCAGGGGGATGGGGGTGCAGAAGGGCAGCGAGGAGGGGTCTGGCACTCTCCCATCCCCCTCGGGAGGAGCCCAGCCCAGCCGGGGGGTCCCTGGGAGGATTTGGGGGGGATGCACACACTTTTGGAGCCCCCAGGCCGGAGGATTCGCTGAAGGTTGGGGGGGGGCGCAGGAGCTGCCGCTTCCTCGGCCATTCCCATTCCCATTCCCCGGATGACTCCATCCTTTTGCCAATTCCTGCCCGCCTTCCCCTGCCCCCCCCTCTCCCTCCATGGCTGGTTCCCGTCGTGGGCCCCCTTTTCCCGGGGGGGGTCTGGAGGGTTTTGGGGCGCTCCCCAACATCCCGAGGCTGCAGGGAGGGCG
>VWYE01000741.1:6456-23465 GCA_013398995.1 Alaudala cheleensis | reverse complement strand
TCCTTGCTTCTGGGGATCCCAGCCCCTCCCCAGCCATTGCCTGGCTGCACATGGCACTGGGGTGGCTTGGCCCCACTGCACCCATCCCTGCTCCCAGCACTGAATTTGGGGTCCCTGGGGGGAATCCTGTGAGCTATGGGGGGCTCTGAGCCCCACCTGTCCTGTGGCACCCACGCCCTCCCTCAGAGGCAGTGGGGACATCCCTGGGGGTGATGCCTCCTCCTGGGCCTGGCTCTGGGCTGGGCAGTCAGGGGCTGGCCCCTGGCACTGCCACTTGGCCACCAGCCCAGCTGGGGAGGTCAGCCTTGGGTTTTGTCCTCGTTTCCTCCCTCAGCCTTCCCTCTGCTTGTTTTTCTCAGGCAGGGGAGGGAGGGGGACAGTGGCTTTGCGTGTGTCTCTGTGTGTGTGTTTGTGTGTCCCCTGGGCTCTTCCACCCTGGCAGTGACTCTGTGGGCAGTCCTGAATCCTGCAGATGGAGGGCAGCATCCCATCCCATCCCTCCCATTCCATCCCATCCCATCCTGTGCCAGCGTGGTGGCTCAGGGACATCTCCATCAGCTGGGTGTCCCTGGCTGTGCCAGGCACTGGCAGTGCCCCCATGGCCTGGCTGCCCTCAGCGTTTTCCAGGGCATGAAATGCCAGCTCTGCTGAAATCCAGCAGCATCCCTTTGGGATTTAATCCCAGACCTGGCTTTGCAGGAATGGAATCACCTTTTGCACCAAGTGTTGAGCTGCACTTCTGTCAGCCCTGACTGAGGGGACAGGGACACACAGAAGGGGGAGGGACACACAGAAGGGTGCATCCATCCAGGTTTTGGTGCCTCTGCTCTCTTGGATTTGTCCTGGGATGAAAATAACGCAGCTATGCTGAAGCCTCTGTATTTTTGCAGCAGAGGCTGTGTCTGAGCTGGGGAAATGCTCAGCTTTGTTGGGATGGGCTCCCAGGGCTTGGCACTCCCTCACTGTCACCCCTGGTGGCTTAGAGGGACGGTGTCCTCGATGCCACCACGGTGGTGGCAGCCCCCAGGAGCAGCATCACCTCACTGGGACGATTTGGGGATGGGGCTGGCAGCGGGGTTGATCCATCCAACCTTTGGAAGTGTCACTTTGCAGCTCTGTGTGCAAAAGGAAAGGAGAAAAGCACCCAGAGTGACTGATACGGCTTAAAAAATTTAAAAGTATTGGAGAAATAAAAGAGCACGAAGCCATTAACCCTCTGTGGGCCGTGCTGTTGGGAAGGCAGTGCCTGCTCCCAGGGGATGAAGCTTTGTGTTGCTCAGCCCACCTCATCCTGCTCCTCTCCCCATGGTGCTTCCAAAGAAACCCCAAATTAACCTTTTCCCCTTTGCAAAGGGAGACAGGGATGGGGGAAGTATTTGCACACAGGTGGGCCTGGTGCTGCACCAACTTCCTGGGAAAAGCATCCTTGAGCCAAAGCCTGCAAATGCTGGATATCATTAAAAAATTGGGAACAACCAAAAGGGAGGGGGAAAAAAAAGCCTGGGAAGCATCTGGCTGTCCCACAGCTGGGTTAATGCTCTTCTCCACCCAGCAGAGGCCCGGAGGTGTTTTTAGGGGTGTTTTTTGGGGTGTCCAACACCCCGGGATGAGACGGGTGTTGAGCCCTCTTCCCCTCTGCTCTGGCTGGAGCTGCACATGGCTGTGCTTTGGGCACCCTCGAGCCTTTTAGACATCACAGAGGGAGAGAGCAAACCCCAGCGCTCGGGCTGGTGTCAGCAGCATCCCCGCAGCCTCCGGCGCGCTCCCCGGCGGGCAGGATGCCGGCGGTGGGCGCTCGGGGCCGTGCCGGCCGGCGCCTCGCCAGGCGGGGCTGTGGCCGAGCCATTGTTTTCCCTTCCTGCTTGTTTTTCCGGACAACCCTCTCCTAATTAAATAAAAACACCCGTCGGAGGAGAGCCGAGAGAGGACCCCACCCCCCCCAGCGCGGCCCCGGCCACGAAAGCACCCACGGAGCGCTCCCCGGGGAGGGAGGGGACGGCGGAGAGGTGAAGGTAGGAGAGAGGCGGGGGTTTGGGATGCTCCTCATCCCTCCGCCAGGTTTCCGTGCCCCAGGAACGGGAGGTTTGGCCGTGGGATGTGTGCGCGGTCCCGGCAGCGCTGCTCCTTCTGGGGCGGCTTCGTGTATTTGGGGAGTTGTGGGCAGACACCGCATCATTTTTTGGGGAAAAAAAATCTTCTAATGGCTTCAAAAGAGGGGAGGAAAGGCTGACGGTTTCACGCGAGGGTCTGGAAGGCACAGGGCAAGTTGGAGGAGGCCGAGGGTTAAAACCGAAAGCGCGAGTGTTTGGGGTTTGTAGCGATGCCCCTTTGTGTCATCCGAGCTAAGCTGGGAAAACGGGGCTTTAAAATGTGATTTCTTTCTCCAGCAAAAGTCAAGTTTTGACATTAAATAGTTCCAGCCCAGCTCTTTTGTCCTGAAGTGCAGCAATGTCCACATTGAGAACAGGGCATGGGGGACTTCTTTGCTTTTTCTTTTTCTTTTTCTTTCCTTTTTTTTTTTTTTTTTTTTTAGGAGCAAGTGCTGACATTGTATTTAGCTCCTTATTAAAGCACTTTTCTTTAATGCAATTTAATACTGAAGGTCAACTATGAATGAACGTGGTTGGAAATGATACAGAAAAGCAGACTGCTTCTTTTTTCTTTTTTTTTTTTAATTTTTTTAACATCTTGAGGGTGAAAAATTTAAAGAAATCCCCAAATTTTGTGGTGCATGGAAAGTGGTTCACAGGCAGCTGGTCTTGTCGCCACTGAAATGTGAATTTTATGCCCTAAAACCCCCTGTCCTTGTGCTTATGTGGGGAAGAATTCCTCATGGTCCTCGATGCTGTGGCGAGGAGGGCGCTAGAAAAGAGTAATTCGTTAATTAAATAAATAAGGGGGCTGGTGAAGGTCAGGGATGGTCTTTTTGAGGATTTGAATATTTAAATCCCAATAAATAAAGTGGCCCAACCTTCGGGTCCTTTGGGGAGGTTTGGAGCGGCAGGAAGGCTCGGGGCTCTCGCTCTCAACAGCTGCGGAGAGGAAGTGTGTTTTGTCAGAGTACACCCATTTAATTCCAGCAGCAAACACCTTTCAGGGCTGGTATTTAGGGAAACCGAGGCACCTGGCGGGGTGAAAATGGAGCTTGGGCTGGGATTTTTGGTGCCTTGGCTGGAGAAGAGGCCGCCCTGCTCCGGTGAGCACCAGCACCTCCTCACTCATCCTTTCCTCCCATCCCCTGCCTTCGGGGCTCCTCCAACCCCCATCCCTCGCCCCGAGCATCCTCCCCATCCTCTGGCCCTCTGTTTTGGGATGGGGCTTTGGCAGCATCACGTGAAAACTCTCCCAAAATAGGGCAGGAGGGCAGCGGCAGGGTGGGGAGGGCTGGCTGGAGGCGCCTCGGCGTGCGGAATTCACCGCCACGCTGCTTTCTAATAATTTTTTTTTAGGAGCGTTTTTCTGAGGCTGACGATGCCAGAACCTCGCCTAGAGGTCGGCAGGGTGCGGCGGGACCCCGCAGGTTTCGGGTTCACCCCGGTTTAGGGCATCCAGTGAGGAGGTGAACTCCAGCAGGGGATGGGGATGGCACTAAACAGAGCCAGAGGGGCAGGGTGGGGATGGTGGAACAGAGCAAAACTCGTGATTCTTTCAAAAAAAATTAATACGTATTTTTAATATAATAAATATTAAAAGAGATATCAATATTTCAAATATCTGCACTGGATTTAACCTGATTCATCCCCATCCATCAGCATCCCCCGCCCCAGCGCAGCCGCAGGGACGGGAGCTGCCGGAGGGGGCATTTTGGGGTAACTTTGGGGTCTTCCTCGGGATCTCTTCACCCCGGCAGGCGCCTCTCGTCTGGGCCGGGGCTCTGGCTGCGGGCGAGCTCACGGAAAAGCAGCTGAGAGCAATAAAGAGCAAAAGGCTCCCGCTGACAGGAGAGGGCTGAAGTCACCGGCGGGACGCGGCCAAGACACGCATTGTCCTCGCCGGGGCTGGGACTGATTAGAGCCGAGCAGCGGCGCTGGGTGAGGGAGCGGCCCCTCCTGCCAAAAAATCCGCCGGGCCCGAGGGGGGAATAAAAAACCCGGCTTTTGTTTTCCTGGCCGGCCGATGCCGCCCCATTTTCCCCTGTTTTTCACCCATTTCTCTGCGGCCGCCTCTAAGCCAAGCTTGGGGTGTGCTAAATGTGGAATGAGGTGAGGTGCAGGAAAAACCCGAATTTAGGGTTGTCTTTTTTTTTTTCGGGAGAGAACCTGGCAAACTGTTCTGCTGAATTCCTGCTGTCTCCTCAGTTTTTGATAGTTATTATATCCCTAATTATTTTCTACGTGTTTTAGGGGGAGGGCTGAACCATCCAAGACCTCATCAAAAATGTTCTTGGCAGTGGTGAGAGGCTGAAAATGGTGGGGTGGATGGATGTTCCAGCTGGGATGCAGTGTTTTGTAACAAATACATATAAAAAGAATGTTTATATATTGATATAAATCTATTTTTATATAAATATATTTATAGATCTATACATTTATATATTTTACAGAAATATATTTACATATTTACATATTTCTATATTTATATATAAATAGTTTAACTGAATATGAGCACAAATGCATAAACTATTGAAAATATTNTTAACTGAATATAAGCACAAATGCATAAAATATTGAAAATATTAAATATATTTAAATTATAAAAAGTATATAAAAATATATAAACACCCAACCCTTTTCCTAGCTCTTTGCCCCACTCCAGGCTGCAGAGCCAAGAATTTGGAGCAGAACTGGTTTTTCCATGTTTTCCCTGGGTGCCAGCACTTGCTGGGACTCTCCTGGGCTATCAGGACCTTGCAAAGCTGAGATCCCAATTGGTTGGATGGGTTGGTTGTGGAGCAGAAATCCAATGAAAATGAAAAAATTTGGCAGGGAGAGAGGTTTTTTTTTTTTGCTTGTTGGGAAAACAGAGAAGAAAACACCCTTTTTTATTATTTAAACATTTTTGTCTGTGTGTGCTTTTGCCTTTGGCTCACCAGGAAAAAAAAAGAAAAAGACAAACAGAACATGTCTTGCTGGAATTTGTGTGTTGATCAAGAGCTGCCATTTGTTCCAGGAAAAATGAGAGTTGAAAAACTCTTTTTTGGAGCAGGAGGTGCAGGATAAACCTGGCAGGCTGAACCCTCCCTCTCTGCCACTGCTCTGCACCATGTCCTTGGTCACATTCTACAAAGGTCAGGAGGGAAGGGGGTTATGGGGTCTGGATCTGTCTCCATCCAGGATTTGGGTGTTCAGCAGGGGAAGCAGAGGGAAATGGTGTGTCCCACCTTCTTTTAATACACAGGATTTAGGGTGTGGGATATCCCCTGGATTTGGGATGGGGCTCAGGTATGACCAGGAGAGGAGATGAACACCAGGGATAGGCTGGACCATGTGAAATATGTGGGAGTTGGATTAAAAACCCAGAAAACTCAGCCTGGGGAGGGTTGGCTGTCGCAGCATTTCCCAGCCTGGGGGTGCTGCTCCCTGATTTGAATTTTTCCAGGTAGTGCCTTTCCCCAGGCAATGGGAAATGAGCAGTAAAAAGTGCATAAATCATCCCAATGAATGCAGCTGTGAGTGAGCTGCTGTTGTGAGCGAGAGCAGCAGCATCATTCAGGAATATCAGAGGACATTGGGCTTTATGTAATTATCTGTAGAAGCAGGGAGCTCTAAAATCCTCGTTTCCTTTTATTTAGGGGATTAAATCTCAGCAGGTGCCTAAAATTGCCTTCCTGCTTGGGGCAAATGTCCACCTGGATCTCCATCTGGTTCAAGAGGTCAAGGCATCCCCTCTCCTGTGTGACATCTCTGAGTGAGTGTGGACACCTGAGCCTGCCTTTGGGCCTCCTTGGTGGCCGTGGTGCCTCCTACCCACCTTGGAGAAATATCTGGGTGCTCCTATGGCCCTGACCTGCCCTTTCACTGGGGCTTCTCCTCCTTGGTTGGCTCCCCTGGACTCAAGCTGATGATGGAGCTTCTTGGTTGGTGTCTCCAAGATGGACCTGGTGGTGGAGCATTTTGTTTGACGTGTCCAAGAAGGGGTTGGTGATGGAGTTTTTTGGCTGGTATCTTGAAACTGAGGCTGGTGATGGAGTTTCTTGGCTGGTATCTCCAAACGGAGGGTCATGATGGAGTTTCTTGGCTGGTATCTCCAAACTGGAGTTGGTGATGGAGTTTCTTGGCTGGTATCTCCTAGCTGGGGCTGGTGGTAGAACTTCATGGTCAGTATGTCCAGGCTGGGGTTGGGGATGGAGTTTCTTGGCTGGTACCTCCAAACGGGGGGTGGTGATGGAGAATTTTGGTTGACATGTCCAAGCTGGGGTTGGTGATGGAGTTTCTTGGCTGGTATGTCCAAACTGGGGTTGTGATGGAGTTTCTTGGCTGGTATCTCCTAGCTGGGGCTGGTGGTAGAACTTCATGGTCAGTATGTCCAGGCTGGGGTTGGTGACAGAATGTTTTGGTTGGCACCTCCAAGCTGGAGCTTCTCGGGTGGCATCTCTGACTTGGGGATGCACGGACAGGGATGGATGGCATGGCCAGAAGGGTGTTTTTGGGGGAAAGAGCCCTGAATGATTTAATTTCTTTCCTCCCCACAGCTGATAGTCGAAAAAACGACTGACTACCCTTCGGCTGAGTACTCCCTGGTGGAGGATGTAGCCCTCCACTTCACGTGTTTGATGGACAGACTGAACGAGCAGCGCCTCTTTCAGCCGGACCTGTGCGACGTGGACATCGTGCTGGTGCAGCACAAGAGCATCTTCCCGGCGCACAAGGGTGTCCTGGCAGCCTACAGCCAGTTCTTCCACTCCCTCTTCACCCAGAACAAGCAGCTGCAGCGCGTGGAGCTCTCCCTGGAGGCCCTCACCTCGCAGGGCCTCCAGCAGATCCTCAACTTCATCTACACCTCCAAGCTGCTCGTCAACTCCTGCAATGTGCAGGACGTGCTGAACGCGGCCGCCGTGCTGCAGATGAACAACATCGCCTCTTCCTGCCAGGACCTGCTGGACACCCACTCGCTCAGCCTGGCCGCCGACATGGCCCTGCCCGCCGAGGGGCCCCCGCCCTACTACTGCGAGATCAAGCAGGAGGTGGACGCCCCCCACCCCAAAATCTACGCCCGGGAGGGCAACGACCCCTTCTCGGTGCGGGTGGAGGACGGGACGGGCAGCGCGACGCTCCCCCCCGGCCCCGCCAAGCAGTACTACAAGGAGGAGAAGGATGGAGGGCCTGGCACTGTCTGTAAGATGGAGGGCGAGGAGTCCGAGGAGGACCTGGACAGCCAGGGCTCCTACAACCGGGAGCAGATCATCGTGGAGGTGAACCTCAACAACCAGACCCTCAACGTCTCCAAGGGCACGGAGGGGAAGGCGGCCGCCAGCGAGGCGGCCGTGATGGGGCGGCCGGACGGGGACGGGCGCGACACGGAGGAGGATGGGGAGGAGGAGAATGAGGAAGGGGAGGAGGAGGAGGAAGAGGAGGAGGATGCGGAGGTGGGGGAGGAGGAGGAGGAGGAGCGCAGCGAGGAGGAAGACCTGGAGGAGACGACGGAAGAAGAGGATGACGACGATGAAGATGCCTCAGAGATGAAAAGGGAAAAGAGTGGGCAGCCCCGCAGGGGCAGCCGGGCATCCAAAGCCACCAAACCTGCCATGGCGACCAGGTCCCAGGAGATGGCCAAGGTGGAAGAGGAGGAGGAGGAGGAGGAAGAAGAAGGCCAGAGGGGGAGGAAGAGAAAGAAGGAGCAAGATGGCTTGGGCCAGAAGGTGAAGCTGGAGGAGAAGCAGCACTACCCGTGCAAGAAGTGCCCCCGGATCTTCAACAACCGCTGGTACCTGGAGAAGCACATGAACGTCACGCACAGCCGGATGCAGATCTGCGACAAGTGCGGGAAGCGCTTCNAGCCTGGGGGTGCTGCTCCCTGATTTGAATTTTTCCAGGTAGTGCCTTTCCCCAGGCAATGGGAAATGAGCAGTAAAAAGTGCATAAATCATCCCAATGAATGCAGCTGTGAGTGAGCTGCTGTCGTGAGCGAGAGCAGCAGCATCATTCAGGAATATCAGAGGACATTGGGCTTTATGTAATTATCTGTAGAAGCAGGGAGCTCTAAAATCCTCATTTCCTTTTATTTAGGGGGTTAAATCTCAGCAGGTGCCTAAAATTGGCTTCCTGCTTGGGGCAAATGTCCACCTGGATCTCCATCTGGTTCAAGAGGTCAAGGCATCCCCTCTCCTGTGTGACATCTCTGAGTGAGTGTGGACACCTGAGCCTGCCTTTGGGCCTCCTTGGTGGCCGTGGTGCCTCCTACCCACCTTGGAGAAATATCTGGGTGCTCCTATGGCCCTGACCTGCCCTTTCACTGGGGCTTCTCCTCCTTGGTTGCTCCCCTGGACTCAAGTTGGTGATGGAGCTTCTTGGTTGGTGTCTCCAAGATGGACCTGGTGGTGGAGCATTTTGTTTGACGTGTCCAAGAAGGGGTTGGTGATGGAGTTTTTTGGCTGGTATCTTGAAACTGAGGCTGGTGGTAGAACTTCATGGTCAGTATGTCCAGGCTGGGGTTGGGGATGGAGTTTCTTGGCTGGTACCTCCAAACGGGGGGTGGTGATGGAGAATTTTGGTTGACATGTCCAAGCTGGGGTTGGTGATGGAGTTTCTTGGCTGGTATCTCCTAGCTGGGGCTGATAGTAGAACTTCATGGTCAGTATGTCCAGGCTGGGGTTGGTGACAGAATGTTTTGGTTGGCACCTCCAAGCTGGAGCTTCTCGGGTGGCATCTCTGACTTGGGGAAGCATGGACAGGGATGGACGGCATGGCCAGAAGGGTGTTTTTGGGGGAAAGAGCCCTGAATGACTTCATTTCTTTCCTTCCTACAGCTGATAGTCGAAAAAACGACTGACTACCCTTCGGCTGAGTACTCCCTGGTGGAGGATGTAGCCCTCCACTTCACGTGTTTGATGGACAGACTGAACGAGCAGCGCCTCTTTCAGCCGGACCTGTGCGACGTGGACATCGTGCTGGTGCAGCACAAGAGCATCTTCCCGGCGCACAAGGGTGTCCTGGCAGCCTACAGCCAGTTCTTCCACTCCCTCTTCACCCAGAACAAGCAGCTGCAGCGCGTGGAGCTCTCCCTGGAGGCCCTCACCTCGCAGGGCCTCCAGCAGATCCTCAACTTCATCTACACCTCCAAGCTGCTCGTCAACTCCTGCAATGTGCAGGACGTGCTGAACGCGGCCGCCGTGCTGCAGATGAACAACATCGCCTCTTCCTGCCAGGACCTGCTGGACACCCACTCGCTCAGCCTGGCCGCCGACATGGCCCTGCCCGCCGAGGGGCCCCCGCCCTACTACTGCGAGATCAAGCAGGAGGTGGACGCCCCCCACCCCAAAATCTACGCCCGGGAGGGCAACGACCCCTTCTCGGTGCGGGTGGAGGACGGGACGGGCAGCGCGACGCTCCCCCCCGGCCCCGCCAAGCAGTACTACAAGGAGGAGAAGGACGGAGGGCCTGGCGCTGTCTGTAAGATGGAGGGCGAGGAGTCCGAGGAGGACCTGGACAGCCAGGGCTCCTACAACCGGGAGCAGATCATCGTGGAGGTGAACCTCAACAACCAGACCCTCAACGTCTCCAAGGGCACGGAGGGGAAGGCGGCCGCCAGCGAGGCGGCCGTGATGGGGCGGCCGGACGGGGACGGGCGCGACACGGAGGAGGATGGGGAGGAGGAGAATGAGGAAGGGGAGGAGGAGGAGGAAGAGGAGGAGGATGCGGAGGTGGGGGAGGAGGAGGAGGAGGAGCGCAGCGAGGAGGAAGACCTGGAGGAGACGACGGAAGAAGAGGATGACGACGATGAAGATGCCTCAGAGATGAAAAGGGAAAAGAGTGGGCAGCCCCGCAGGGGCAGCCGGGCATCCAAAGCCACCAAACCTGCCATGGCAACCAGGTCCCAGGAGATGGCCAAGGTGGAAGAGGAGGAGGAGGAGGAGGAAGAAGAAGGCCAGAGGGGGAGGAAGAGAAAGAAGGAGCAAGATGGCTTGGGCCAGAAGGTGAAGCTGGAGGAGAAGCAGCACTACCCGTGCAAGAAGTGCCCCCGGATCTTCAACAACCGCTGGTACCTGGAGAAGCACATGAACGTCACGCACAGCCGGATGCAGATCTGCGACAAGTGCGGGAAGCGCTTCCTGCTGGAGAGCGAGCTCCTGCTGCACCACCAGACTGACTGCGAGAAGAACATCCAGGTGAGCATGGATCCCTCCAGGTGGGCATGGATCCAACCAGGTGAGCTCAGATCCATCCAGGTGGGCATGGATCCCTCCAGGTGGGCATGGATCCAACCAGGTGAGCTCAGATCCATCCAGGTGGGCATGGATCCCACTGTGGGGAACGTCCCACCAAGGGGAAATACCTTTTTGGACGGCCCTGCCGGGGTCTGTTGGTCCGACCCAAGGTGTTGCTATCTTTTGAGAGAGAGAGCTCTGGCAAGAGACAACTTCTTAGGGTCTTGGGCAGCCCTCCAGCTGCCAGGTCACCTCCACAAGGCACAGGCAGTAGCTGCCAGAGATTCAGGTNCTGGAGAAGCACATGAACGTCACGCACAGCCGGATGCAGATCTGCGACAAGTGCGGGAAGCGCTTCCTGCTGGAGAGCGAGCTCCTGCTGCACCACCAGACTGACTGCGAGAAGAACATCCAGGTGAGCATGGATCCCTCCAGGTGGGCATGGATCCAACCAGGTGAGCTCAGATCCATCCAGGTGGGCATGGATCCCTCCAGGTGGGCATGGATCCAACCAGGTGAGCTCAGATCCATCCAGGTGGGCATGGATCCCACTGTGGGGAACGTCCCACCAAGGGGAAATACCTTTTTGGACGGCCCTGCCGGGGTCTGTTGGTCCGACCCAAGGTGTTGCTATCTTTTGAGAGAGAGAGCTCTGGCAAGAGACAACTTCTTAGGGTCTTGGGCAGCCCTCCAGCTGCCAGGTCACCTCCACAAGGCACAGGCAGTAGCTCCAAGTGACTCAGGTCTTTAGCAGTGATTCCAGCTTGGCCTTGCAGGGTTTTCCCAGGCCAACCCAGGAGAGTTGTGTGGTGATTCCACAGGGGTGGCTTTAATGTCCAACACCCTGTGAAGGGTGGCCAGGGATGACAGCTCCCTGCTGGATTGGGAAGGAGCTGTGGTATTTTTGGGGAAAGTGAGGGTGGTACCAGAGGGGAAGAACCAAAGGGTTAGAAAGGATCTACATGGGTACAGCAGAGCATCGTGGGTACTGGCTGTGACCAGGGAGAAGATTCATCTAAGGGTCATCAGGCCCAGGGAGGGGTGAGATGAGTTAATAAAATTCCATTTTAATAAAGTTAATAAAGTTCCACAGGACATCCCTCCAAGGCAGAGGCCTGGCAGGTCCATCTGCCTCGACATACCTTACCCCAGGGTGGAGCATCCCTCTAGAGATGGATGAGATGGGGAGAATACCTCACCAAAGTGGATGGATGTCCCATCAAGATGGGCACATCCCACCAAAGCAGGAGCATCCCACCTGTGCTGTGGGACATCCCAAACAGCATGGGGGTCATCCTGTCCAGCTACACCACGGGATGGGCTCGTGCTCAGATAAAGTTGATGTTTGCAGCTGGCACATGGCAGTTGCGAGGGAGCCTTCCTTCATCCATGACTTGTATTCAGACTCAGGAGGGTCCCACAGTGGCCTGGAATCAGAGGATTTGTGCCAGGGGGGCTGTGGCTTCCCCTTGACTGGCTGGGTGGAAACACAGAGTTAATTTTTGAGGAGTAATTTCTCTTGTGAGTTTATTCAGTTAATCTGGATAAAACACTGCGAGCCCCTGATGGAGACACACTCCCGCATTCCCACCCAGGTTTGAACCCATTTTAGCTTAATTTGAAGATTTGCTGACAGGAGTTAAAATGGTTTTAATCTGCCTTTTGTGCTTTTTTTGTGCGTATTAGCAAATTTCTGAGTGTGTCTGACATCCATGCATGGCTCGGGCTTGGTGTGGCCTTCCCCTGTGCTAATGAGGTCCTGTGTTGGCAAACTGACTTTGTTAAACCAGTGCAGTTTTGGGGGGAAGGGAGGCACCCAATCAGAGCAGCAAACGTTGTGCTCCTGAGGATCCCTCCAAATTCCAGCCTCCTAATTCCTGAAGAGGTGTTTTACAGGATGCTGCTGCTAATAATTACAAATATACCAGTTTCTGGAGAGCTTCTCCCATCACCCTTCCGACCAGCGACCAGATTTTGAATGATCTCACAGCTCTCCTTGATGGCACAACCCAAAGTGCCACTGGAGCCCTTCACTGATGGCATCCCAAACAAAACAGGGAATGAGGCAGATCCTGGCAAGCAGGGAGCACGGAGGCAGGAACAGTCTTGGCTCGTAGGTGAAGCAGTCACGGAGCCTTTGGTGCATCTTCCTGGCAGATTCACAGCCCTGAAGTTGCTTTTGTTGGATGCTTTTCCCCAGAATGGATGAGTGTAGCTCCAATACCTGCGTGGTGGTGGCTGTTTTAGAGCCTAACATAAAACCTGGGCAGTTAAAAAGGAGTTTTACCAGACTATTTATTCAGCTTCATCTGCTTTCCAGGTGGATAACATGAGGCTGTCACCTCATTGCTTGGTTTTTGTTTGTTTGTTTTTTGTTTTGCCCTCTCCTTTTTATCCCTTGTCCAGATCATTTTGGAATAGGATGAACCACAATTGTCTGTGACCTCCTTCTGCATAAAAAGGGATCATTGCCTTGCACTTAATTGAGCATTTTTAATTTCACAAATAGCCAAATCCACTCCACTTGCTCTGATAATATTTAATAACATTATAAACATCCCACAGAATTATGTCTGGATGGAAAAGGAATTTTTTTCAGCACTCTACCTATAATAGTTTTTTTATTTCTTGTGTTTTAATCAGATCTGTGGAGGGACTACCCATCTTTTCCTACTTTGGTCTGCTGCTTTCTTTCCCTGTTTTGTCCCCAAATTTCATCCATAAAGCTTTAGGATTTAAGCACCATCCTGTTCCCTGTGTTCATTTCCCATCTCCATAATGTGCATCCTTCCTCTGTCACCTGGGAAGTGATTCATCCTTTGCTTTATTGAGTTGTCCCTCAAGCTCTTTTTTTGGCCAGCTTCAGTATGGTTTTCCTTTTAACCTGCAAGAATTTATATCCTCATTTTTCCCCCCCATTTGGACATTACTTCCATATTTTTGAGTGATGATTTTCAGCAGTAAGTGAGGACACAGAGCTCAGCCCTCCAAGGTGTTCAGTTCCAACCCTGGGGGTTTTCCCACCTCTGCTGCTTTCCCTCTCCCTTTCATTTTGAAATTCCCCTGCCTCTTTCATGTTAAGTGGAGAAAATGGATATTGATGATCTTTGATAGCAAGTTGTGGTCCTGAATTTGCCCTGAAATATCCCTTAAAACAGAGATAAAGCTGTTCTGATCCATGGAAATACATACTTGGGAACAGCAGGACTTGGAGGAGTACTCATGTTGACATTTGAGCATGGCAAGATGAAGATGATGAGACTTGGGAATGGCTCTGTGACCCTAATTTTTCCTTTGGGGCACCTAAATATAAATATGTATGGAAAAATACAGTGACTTCACAGCATAATGGTGTGTTCTCCACGGTGTGACAGCAAAATTGGGTTGAAGCCCATCAAGGAGCAGCAGTTCCTCTGGGAAGGAGGAGAAGTGGAGGAATCCCTCCCCAGGTTCACCAGCACAATTCAGGCACGTTGCTGCAAGATGCCTTAAATGAATTATTTTCTCAGCAAATCTGCAAGGAGAGAAGGGATGGTTTTATCCCTGTTGATCGAGAGGAATGTGAGCCATGGAAAGGTGAAGGGGAAGGAGGGGACCCTTGGCTCCTGGCATGGTTTCCTTTGTGGACATCTCTCTCTTGTGTTTCCCTGAGCACTGAACTGGTCTCATATGCCTGCAAGAGATCTCACACAGAAGCTGGAGCTTTTCCTGGGAACTTCCAGAGGAACATTGAACTTCTTGGAGCTGAAGTGATTCTTTATCTTAACTCCTTGGGGAAGTCTTTGCATGTCACATTGTTCTCCTTGTGCTGATGGACTGCTGGCTTGGGTCCCTTTTGGTCCTTTTGGATATCATGGAATCATAGATCTGTTTGGAAAACCAATTTAGTGGTGAAGTAGCCATAATATCTGGTGAAGACTGAAGTTGTACTACCCTGGCTTGGGATCCTCCCTGCTTTTGTATTTTTTGCAAACTTCCAGTGCGCAGAGGGTTGGGATTATTTTACTCAGCATCCTCATTTAGGAATAAAATTCTCAGTTTGGAATAAGCTGTTGTTTATCCAAGGCCTGATACAGCCATGGATGGAGGTTCCACATCCTTCCCTGGAAGGTCACTGCCCCTTGCTCATCCCATGGATAGAAATACCAAGTCTGGAGGTTTTGAGGTGACAAGGTCTGTATCAGATTTGCTGGTTATTAACGATTTTTTGATGTCAGCTGTAGCTTTCACAGTGATGTTCCCTTTCCATGGGTGAAGCTCCTTCCCTTGCCTCCCTGACCACCTCCTGTGTCCTTGCAGTGCGTGACGTGTGGGAAGGGGTTCAAGAAGCTCTGGTCTCTCCACGAGCACAACAAGATCGTCCATGGCTATGCAGAGAAGAAGTTCTCCTGCGAGATCTGCGAGAAGAAGTTCTACACCATGGCCCACGTGCGCAAACACATGGTTGGTGAGTGTGGGAGGCACCACGGGGAGGCACCCACATGGGGGGTGTTGGTCCATCAGTTTGGCAATGGGAGGTGTTTTCTGCTGCTGTCATGTTGGGTGTTTGGGGCTGGGTTTACTCTTGGATGAGCTTCCTCACATTCTCATCTTGAAATTCGGCCTGATATTCAGTGCTGAAGGAATGTCTGCTCAGTGCTGGGTTTGGACGTGGGGCTGGGGTGTAGCAGTGGGGGTTTAGAGTAAAGTCTTTACTCANAGTGTCACCAGGCCTTGCAGGGGAGTGTCCACGGTAAGTCTTCCAAGGCCAGAGTTTGGGTGTGATTTCCAGCAGTCCCAGGGATTCCACACTGGGGAACCCCATTTATTTTACTGATCAGAAGTGATCAGAGGAAGGTTTGAAGTGTAACCAGTGTAGAACGACCAGACCACACCAGTGCTGGACTTTGAAAAGCAAATTGCACGTGACAGGCGTGGTTGGATCCCTGGGCCTTGGAGCCACCAAAGAGATCCACAAGAGTGGGGTTTGGAAGGGAAATGCTTGAAACGTTGCTGCCATGAACCTTTTCCAGAGGTGCTTTGGGTTTGCTGGGGTTGGGCACTGGGAGGCACAGCTGGGGTGTGGGGAGAAGGATGGTGGAGGTGTGTGGAGGCTCCTGACCTGCCCCTGTCCCCACCAGCACACACCAAGGACATGCCCTTCACCTGTGAGACCTGCGGGAAGTCCTTCAAACGCAGCATGTCCCTCAAGGTCCACTCACTCCAGCACTCTGGGGAGAAGCCTTTCAAATGTGAGGTAAGGTCCTGGCTGTCCCCCCACCCCTCAGCCTCTCAAAAAAGGGTAAAAATGCTGATCTGGGGAAAAGATCTTCCACCCCTTGGGGCTTCCACTGTGCTTTGTGCCAGTGCAGCTGTAGGGGTGATCCCACAGCTTTTCCAATCTTCCATCACCTCCTGGTTTGAGGGTCCCACCAACTTTGTGATGAAACTTGTCCAGCGCCAGGATCTGTCCCTGAGTGCCTGGATTTTGCACCCACCCCGACCCCATCCAGCCTGCAAACCTGGCTGGGTATGTCCCAAAAAAACCTGTTTTGGGTGGTTTCTCGTGGTGGAGAAAAGGAGATTTCTTCACTGCTGGTGATTGGAGGGGAATGTGGGGATATTTCGGGTGCTCACCAGCAACTCCTCTCCCCTGCAGAACTGCAACGAGCGCTTCCAGTACAAGTACCAGCTGCGCTCCCACATGAGCATCCACATCGGCCACAAGCAGTTCATGTGCCAGTGGTGTGGCAAGGACTTCAACATGAAGCAGTACTTTGATGAGCACATGAAGACGCACACGGGTGAGATTTCCCCCGGCCCTGCCCGGCCCCAGATCTCTNTGTGCCAGTGGTGTGGCAAGGACTTCAACATGAAGCAGTACTTTGATGAGCACATGAAGACGCACACGGGTGAGATTTCTCCTGCCTGGCCTGGCCCCAGATCCCGGCAGTCAGGCTCTCCCTGGAAAGGGTGATGGGATGGGGGTGGCATCTTTGGGTGGGTGGCAGGATGGGGTTTTGGGGTAAGGCCCCAATCAACTCACATTCAATGAGACTTTTGGAAGGGATTACAGTGGTTTGTGATCTCTGAGCTAGACACACAGGAGAAACACCAACAAGAGCTTCTCAAGAGGTCAAAACAACACAAAGGTTTGCTGGCAAACTTGGGAAAAATCAGGAAACTTTGGCAAAAGGTTTAGTGCAGCATTCAAGCAACATAGAACACTTCTCACAGCTTGGCCAATTCAACTTAGCAAACTTTAAACACGTTTGATGTTAAGGCACTCCAAATATTCCAAGGAGAGAGAATTAGAAGAAAGAAAGACAGAAAAGATATAGAGAAGCACATACATAGCACCAAACTGCTGGGTTCAGACAGAACTTCCAAGAGAAAGGCAGGCTCTAGATGAGCGTGGTGTCCTGGTGTTAGGCTTTAAATACCCCTTGGTCCTCAAAGGCCTTTCTCCCACATCTTCTGATGGTTTGGCCCCTCAGGAGGTGGATTAGGGTAGAGTGGAGCATCGCCTCCCGTGTGCCGGGACTGACAGACACTGCCAGGCTGGTACCCACGCTCTGGGGCTGGGATGTGGGGCTGTTCACTGCCTCACGAGGGATGTCTCAGAACATCCAATCTTCCCAGCCCCTGCCACCCCAGCAGCCCCTCACGCCTCTTCTCCATCCCTCAGGGGAGAAGCCCTACATCTGCGAGATCTGCGGCAAGAGCT
>VWYE01000740.1:464-20876 GCA_013398995.1 Alaudala cheleensis | reverse complement strand
CAGAAAGAACTAATAAAGCTGAACGAGCCAGAGCTCCCACAGCAAAGACTCTTTCTCAGTTTTGCCAGGTTTTATTGTTTCATATTATTAATTTCTAAGTTTGTAAGCACTTTCTTTTTGTTAAATAAATAGTTTTTTCCACTCATCTCTAAAGAAGTTTTTTCCGAAACCAGTAGGGGAGAGGGACAGTTCCAGCTTACTTTCCAGAGAAACCCCCATTTGGGAGGTTTCCTCCCAAATTTGCCCTAAACCAAGACACTCTGTCATCTGTCTGCCGGCACATGTCCATGGACTTGGAGCTCCTCACCTCCAGGAACCTGACTCTGGCTGGGTTTGAGGCACAGCTTGGCTATTTGTGACCTTGCAAGCAGCATATGTTTCTGCTGGCATTTTCTGGGAAGAGCTGAGTGCAGCACTGGGAACGTTCTCCAAAGGAACTTCAACCTTCTCTCATGTGCTGCTTCCACGGAGAAAATGCAAGGGTGCCCTGTGACCGTTGGCTTTTCATAAGGCAAAATGCTTGGAAGGCAACCCACACAGTGTCCTGAAACTGAAATGGGATGAGGGCTGGTCCGTGGTTCCACCCTCCAGAGAAATGCAAGCACAGGAGCAGGTGGCTGCACCCCAAAGTATATNGAGAAATGCAAGCACAGGAGCAGGTGGCTGCATCCCAAAGTATATCTATCACCAGTGTCCTGAACTGGAGCATTTACCCCAACTCTCCTTCCATGAGGATTCCCCAACAGAAGCCAAGATCAGCTTCTCTCACACTGTGTTGTGAACATGTTGGCCTGGAGGGTTGGCCCCAAACATGTTAAACAGTGAAGCACCAATTCCATGGTATCTCAGGGGCTGTATTTACATACCCTCACATGTCAGTGCCGATCAGTAACTCTGCTCACCGTACCTCACCAGTGGAGATGTGTCCATGTTGAGGAACACACCTGGAAAAGGTGGGTAGAGTGTGGATCCATGTCATGTTAGTGTGAAGTGCTCTAATTAATGGTAGGCCTGGAAAGATGGACTCGATCTTGGAAATCTTTTCCAACCTTAATGATCCTAGGATTCTGTGACTGTTAAAGCACCATTTTGGCCATATTGCAGAAAATACAACCAAACACAGCAAAAAACCAGAGGAGCTGTAACACCAGTTCAGCCTAATATTTCATGCTTCAAACCTGGTAGCAAGTTGAGACATTTGAATAATTTAGCGTTGCCTTTGTTTCCCAATGCCATCTGATCGACGGCTCCAGGAGGGCTGCCCTACATGGCAGGAAGAGACAGAGGGAGAGCCTGTGACCATTGTGCAGGTACAATGCCTCTCCCTATAGTTACATTAATAGATATGTAGAGATATATTTATGTATCTATATAGTTATATTTTCTGACTTATATAGTTGTATGTATATGTCTATGTAGTTGTAATTATAAATTTGTGCACTTAAATTTATATATGTAGCTGAAGGGATGGTGACCTTGAGGTGCTGGGGGCACTGAGGGCTGTGGGGGAGCAGAGGGTGATGGTGGCCCTGAGGTGACAGGGAAGTGGCAGCGGCTGAGCGGGGTACTGGGTCTAAGGGGACATGATGGGTCAGAAGGGACTGAGCGGACTGAGAGGACTGTGGGGGGCTGAAGAAACTCAAGGGGGCTGGGAGTTTGCTGAGGGGATGGTAGGGCTGAGGGGATGGACATGGTCACGGACTGCAGCTCTGCCAGGCATGGGTGTTAGAGAAGTCCTCCCGTCCCTCTCCCTCCTGCGGCTGGTGTTGTCCCGGCTAGAGTGTGTGTGTCCAGCCAGCTTCTTCCTCTCGGGGAATGGCTCGCAGTCCGTGCGTGCGTGCTTGCAGGAAGGAGGGAAGGGGGAGACTTCTAACATGAGTAGGGTCTCTCTGAGGAAAGGATAAAGGGACACCGACTTCCAGAGAACAGACAGCTTTATTTGGCTGCTGCCTCCAAAAGCAAGGAGGCCAGCTGGGGAAGCATTGTTATAACCTTGGTCCAGGGCGTGGCTACCACAGGGCTGTCCAATCAGGGACAGAGGGGTCGGGGAGTGACAGCATTACAGCAACCAATAGCTTTTGGCATCCATGCATATTCATGTCCTTATTAAACTTTCCCGCTCTTTCAGTTAGAACAAAGAGCTCGTGCTGCCATCACTCTGGGCAGCCACACATGGGAACCAATTCCAGAGCCTCCTCTTTTGCCACAGTTGCCCTGAAGACCTTGAGAAGAGCTGCAGACAGGAGCCAGCAGGGAGACGCTGAAGGCCACGAGCAAGAGCAGTGAACAGGGACTTGCTGCTGCCACCTGAGACCCCGGGTGAGGCCACAGGGTCAGTGAGGCAGGGTGGGGGTGAGGGTGGCATGGGCTTTGGCCGTGGGCACTGCCCGGCTGGGCAGCAGCAGGCCCTGTCCCTGCTGGGGCTGGTCAGCACAGCTGCCCCGCCCGGCACAGGGGCTGTCCTTGGGCCACGCAGCTGTGCCGGCAGTGCCGGGCTGCCGGTGGCTGCAGGACAGTCCCGCCGCGGCTGCGCTCACCACACCCTGGCCCAGGTGGCCTGCTTTTGCTTCCGAACCCTTCTGGGGATGGCGGGCCCAGGGATGCCAAACACCGCTGCTGGGTCCAGGCCAGGGGTCACCTCCCAAGCATCCCCTAAGCAGGACAAATGCCAAGCACCATGGAGGCTGCAAAAGGGGCACTGGGGCATCCCAGGTAGGGGGCAGCAAAGCCACAGGGCAGCATCAGGCCTGCTGGAGGCATTGTCTCCTCCTCACAGCCAGAGAGCACCCGTGTTCCCATGGAGATTGTGCTGATGGGGAAGGTGGGCTCTGGCTGCCACAACATCATCCAGCTCCTTGACTGGTTTGAGCTGCCTGACAGCTTCATGCTGGTGATGGAGCATCCAGAGCAATCGTAGCATCTCTTGCACATCCTGTTGGAGCAAGGGTTCCTGTCCCAGGAGGCGACGCACTGGCTTTTCTGCTAGGTGCTGGAGGCCATGTGGCACTGCACCACCTGCAGCATCCTGCAATGGAATATCAAGCCAGACAATCTCCTCATGAACCCAGAGATTGGTGACCTGAAGCTCATCAACTTTGGTTGCGGCACCTTCCTCCAGGAGCAGGCCTAAACACAATTTTTGCCAGTGAGCCCACAGCTCGGGCCCTGCTCCCAGTGCCAGGCACTGCTCGGCTCCATTCCCTCCTGGGCTGTGGGCTGTGGCATTCAGCTGGCTGCCAGCTGCCCTGTGCCACAGGGCAGCTGCTGTGCCCCAGGAGCCAGCTGCCGGCCCTGCCCGCAGAGGGGAGCTGCAAAAGCCAGGCCCCAGCCCCAGGGCTTGGCACGCCCATGAGGGCTTGGACTGCCGTGCTGGCCTTCTCTGCCTTGCAGAACAGATTCTTGGCTTTGGCCAATGGCCTGGGGGGAAGCTGTGGCCTCCGGTGCAGCCCCTGCCTGTGCCAGGAGGCTGGTGCCATGCCCTGGAAGCCAGCAGCCTGCGCCTGGACAGAGTCACCTGTGTCCCCTAGGAGCCCACATGTACTGCCCACCTGAGTGGATCTACCTTGGCTGCTACCACGGCCATGCGGCAACCATCTGGTCCCTGGGTGTGCTGCTGTACGTCATGGTCTGCAGGAATATGCCCTTCTGGGAGGAGCATGACATGGTGTCGGGTCAGCTCTTCTTCAGCCACCAGGTCTCTCCAGGTTGGTATGTGGCCTCAAGCAGGCAGGCTTTGGCAGATGGCTGAGTGCAGCCCAGCAAGGCCCTGCAGCAGCTGGGCGGGAGGTCAATCTGCCCTCCAGGGCCAGCTGCAGCAGGTGGCTTGTGACAGGCTGGGTGTGGCTCACTTGGCTGAAGGAGATGGCGCTTGTCCTGCTGTGCCACTCTCCCACAAAGAGCAGCTCTGGGCACACACAGCGTGGCCCGGCTTCTGCAGGCGCCCTCAGCAGCTGGGCAGGAGCTTTCTGCAAGTGACCACCGCTTTCTGGCTTCTCTCCCCAGAGAGCCATCATCTGATCCACTGGTGTTTGTCCAAGCACCCTGCGGACCAGCCAGAGCTGGAGCAGATCTTGCACCACCCTTGGCTGTGGGGGGCCATCTTTGATGCCTTGACGGAATCTCTGCAGCACCCAGTTACCCAGTCTCACCCAGGACTGAGGGCCCGAAAAATAAAACAACCTCCAACCAATTCTAGGCTCTCAAGTCTGGTCCTTGGTAGCAACTTCAGCTAAAGAAACCTCTTGGCAAAAGGGGTAATCAGAATGCTCCTTTCAGCCTTTCTCAAGCTTTTGATGCCTTTCCTCCAGATAAGGACTTTTGTGTCTTCAAGCACAGGCTGTAGTACAGGTAGGAGTGGCTTTAGCAAGCCAAGAAATGCAGGAGTGAAACAACAGCTGCCCTTTCAAACTGATGCTGCCACTTGGGTTCATCTGAAGTGACACAAGGGCCCGTGTGTGCATTCCAAGGGCAAGTGGGTAGCAGGAACAGAGATGCCCCTCCTGTCCAAAGTTGTAAGAACAATTGGATGTGGAAAATGTCATTTCAGGTTGAGCCCTGACCCAACTCTTCCCCTTTCTTCCCCTGAAATGGGAAGCAGGGCTGGGCCTTTCACCAGGCTGGACTGCAGCCTCCTAAATCATGGGCATGGAGCCCATGGGAAATATGGAGATGCTGGAGTCACTCCATGGAGCCACTCCTATGGTGCTGGGCTCATTTGTCCCCCCCCAAATATTTTCTTTTTCCTCAAAAACAACTGATGGAGAGGGAAAGGGCAGTAACCAGTCCAGTCACAGGAAAGCACTCAGGTGCCTGCCCTGGCCCTTTGGACTGGTGCCAGCTACAAACCTGAGCCACTTTCTGTCTATTGCCCTGACCTACCAAAACAGGCTTTGGGAAAAAGACATGTTTTTTTCATAAATGCACCTGCTCTTTCATTTCTCTTCCCTTTTAGGAAAGCTGCCAACCCTCTTGTTCCCTGAAAGGGTCTCCAAGCCTCTACATGAAGGCCTCACCTGAGCTGTGATCCTTCCAGCCAGGACCCCACAGAGGATAAGGACAGCTCTGTGTGTCAGCCCAGGTCTGGAGGCTGAGCTGGGGATGATAATTATTCCTTTTCTGATGAACTGTGAGCACTGACTGCCAATTCTCCAAGGGCCATGGCACGTTTCCTCCAGAAGTAGGAGGTCCCCATGTCCCCACAGCCCCAGGGATGTCAGTGACCGCAGGCCCCATCCCATTCTGCCCTGGCCCAGAGCTGTGGGAGACCAGGGTATCCCTCTTGGTCCCCTGGGTGAGCAGGAGCCTGGACAGGGGGGTGGGCCCCCCGCCACTCTGGATTGGAGAAAGTAGTGGCTTTGATCTGAGCCCATGGGAAAGGCTGCCAAAACTGTCTGAGGATTTGAGAGTCACGAGAATTTGATTGGTGTGATTTTTGTTATGTCACAGGGTGAAAAAGTAGAGTTTTTAGATTTTACTATATAGGTAAAATGGGGTCAAGATGGAGGCAGGTCAGTGTATTAAAAACACGTTTTCCTGATTCTTCTTCCCCCATCATCTTTGCAAAGGGTGATGTTTTTTTATGATTGGGTGAAGGTGCAATTTCATTGTATGACATGGGTTTTAGTTATTGGTGTTCAAAGAAAAACATTGTTAAGGTAGTTTAGATTATAAAAGTCCAGGTGTCGTTGTGGATGGGGGAGATTTTGCTTTTCCAGCTGCCTGGGAACCTCATGCTGGACAGAGAGCACTTTTGAGATAAGCTTTTAATAAACATCTTCAGACCACAACCCAGATGTTCTCTGATTCCTTCTTCCAAGCAAAGGCTGGTGAGAAGAAAGACTTTTTACACTGCTGGTGTTAATCTCAGACCTGATAACCCCGACACAGAGCCATTGAGAGCTGCCAGTGTCTGGTCACTCCATGGTTTCTCCTCAGGCCAGAGGAGGTGGCGCCACTCTGAGGGCTGCCAGGGTCCCACCTCACCTGGAAAGCTTAGGAGAGTTTGACACGTGTGGGTATTTCCCCAGGTTATCCCCATTTCTTCGGGGCCTGACCCTTTGCCCCTCACGCTTTGCCCTCAAATGGCAGCTCCTGCCTCACCCTGGCGGTCATTATGAGAGGACACTGGGGCTCGGCTGGGAGTGGAAATGGTCCCAAATGGCCTTGAACTCCTGTGGGAACCCTGCCAGCAAGGAGGTGCCACTCTTTCTTTCAGGGAATTGTGGAGAGAGAGAAGGTCCCCTCTGAGCCTCCTTTTCTCCAGGATGAGAGAAACTGTCCTTTGAATTAAAATCTTTGTTTGTATTTACAGAACCTGACACACGGCACAGTGAGTGCTTCTGGTAAAGAGGGAGGTGTGTGTGGTGTGCAGCCGATAAATAACAATGGTTAATAATCGTTTTGTTAACCACCAGTGTAAAAGCCATTGCCATGGGCTTCACTGACCTCACATGCACAGCAGCCACAGTGCCCATGGAGATCAAGGTCCCCCAGACCTATATCCCATTGCTGGAGACCTCAGCACCTGGGATATTGTCAAGTCTACACAGTAAGCACATGTTCTTAGTGTGCGAAGTGTTGAAATAGATGGAAGTGTCCTCAAATGTGAGCCAGGTTGGATATTTGTACAAAGAAAACATTTCTAGTTTCATTTTCTCCCTGTAGTGGAAAAAGAAAAATCACAGCTGCAGTGTGGAATTCCCTCAAGTAGGAACTGCTGGGTGATGCTTACTGAGATTATTTTTTCTTTACGATGCAACTGTCTCCAGACTGGAGAATATTGAAGAAATGAGAAGGAAATGGATTATTTTTTTCTCATTTGAGGTATGGAATGCCAGTGTGATGCAAAGGACTGGTAGAAGCAGGATATGATGTTGGACAAGCAGACAAAGAAAATGTGACTCTTCTTCAGCGGGCAGCAATAAAGAACAGACAGGAGCTGGTGAAGTGAGCTGTGAGTCGCTGTGACAGTACCAGCGTGATCTGCCACTGTTCCCTGTAATGACTTTGTAGCTTTTCTATTTGAAAACAAAAGAATGCTGCTTGAGAAGAAAAGGATAGAATTAAATTTTCATGGACTTACCTTTGTGAAGATGTCAATGAAATGTAAAGAAGTGTCCTTTTATGGGGGAGGGCTGGAGGGGGTCTGCGTTTGTCCTTAACTTTGGCTGGGAGGCTTGAGGTTCTCCCTCCTCCCCTCTTTTGGGGGCACTGGGGGCTTCCCCATCCTCATTTGGCTTTCGTGTTTGCCAGGAGGTCTCATCCTCCTCTCGCCTAGCCGGAGGACTCAGGGGTCTCCACACTCCTTTCCCCGATGGGGCACCGGCGCACCTTTGTCCTCCGCTCCCCTGGGGGCTGGCCGGGCTTGTCTCCGCCCTCTTCTCCCATCAGGAGGGCCGGGGCTTTGCATTTTCATCACAAGCGATGCGTTCGGGGAGCAAACATCAGTCAAACGCTTTGGTGTGAGGTTAAGTTGGCTCTCCGTCCCTCTCGGCCTGGGGCATGCTTGGGAGGGCCATGTCCCTGTCCCTCTCAGCCTGCAGAATGATGGGGAGATTACCCATCCTCCTTACCTTTGCGGGGCCAGCCGTGGTCTCGGTGCCCATCTGCTTTTGGGGGGGCCCTTTGTGAGTGTCCCCCTCAGATATGGAGACAGCCGGCCTTGTGTCTGTGCCCCTCCAATTTAGGGGGACAGGGGAGAGCTGCAGTTCCCCTTGGCTTGGGAGGGCTGGCATGGGCTCTCTGTGCCCCTGTGACTTAGGGGGGGCAGCTGTTTATCCCACTCCGCGTGTCAGCGTGGGTTCCATCTCCTCTGATTTAGAGGGTCCCTGGGTGGTCTCTGTCCCCCAGTGACTTCGAGGGGCTGGTGCTTGCTTCGTCCCCCTCCACTTTGGGGCAGCCATCACCCTCCACTTTGGGGGGGGCAGAGTGTGCTTTGTCCCCCTCCTATTTTGGGGGAGCTGGCATTCTCTCTGTCCCCCTCCGTTTTAGTGGGGGCAGGGATAGTCTCTGCCACCCACTGATTTGGAGGAACCAGCACAAGCTTTGGCCCCATCTGACTTAGGGGGACTGACTGTGGCTACATCCCCCTCCTATTTTGGGAGCCAGCTGGGGCTTCAATCGGGGCTGCCTTTGGCAGCTCGAGCTACAGCTGCCATTGCAGCGTGGGCTGGGGCCTGGCTCCAAGCTGGACTTGGGGCTCAATTTGACATCGCCCTTGGGCTTGGGCTTCGACTTGCAGTTAGGGGTGCCTTTGGGCTTAGGTCTCAACATGCCATTTGGTTTAGGCCTGAGCATTTGGCAAGGGCCTGGAATTGGGGCTGGAATTGGAGTTAGGACTGCCTTTTAGACTGGAGCTGGGATTGGGCATAAGGCTAAAGGTGACATTTGCCTTAGGCCTGGCCTTGAGGTTGGGTCTGGGGCTGCAGCTGTTTGGGACTGGGATGAGGTTAAACCTGGGAGTGTGAGCGCGTCCCAATGCGGAGTGAGATCAAGGCCAGCATCAGGGTGAGGTTTGGGACCGAGTGCATGCCCAGCAGCACGGGGCAGAGGTCACTGCGGGATGTCCTTGGCATCGCCCCACCTCTGCTCAGGCACCACCAAATGTGGTGGGAGCCAGCTGCTCCATGTTCCAGGTGCTCCCAGCTCTGGCTACTCCTGCCTGCAGGTGCTCCCATATCGGGGATTGAGAGGGACGGAAACCCTGATTTGTGATCAGAATTCATTTTTACTGAGATTTTCCAAATCCTTATATACTGTTTTAGGAGGGTTAGTAATTTTACTGCAATGATTATGTTTAACATTACACAAACAAACTTATACATTTTACAACATCTCTTGCTTGCCGAAGTTTGATTCAATCTTCTTTTTCCTGTCACCAGACTTAATCCAATCTTCTTGTAATCTTTAAAGGTTTGTTTGTCCTTGCCAAGGCATCTTGGTGTATCAAACTATGCTAATTAAGTCCACAGCACCCTGTCTTGTGTACCCCAGTGTCTTCTACAGCAGAGGAATGGTTGCGATTTATAAGAATCCGTCTCATTTCTTTTGGAGAAAATAGAGCCTGGTTACAAAGGATATGCTGATCAGTCTAATGATGTTTTCTCTGGGATCTTTTCACAAAGCATGCAGTTTCCAACCCACTGCAGTCAGCAAGAATTCTTTCACTGAGCTGAACTGAACAAACTTTTTATCATATTGGTGGCACTTAGGCATGGCTATTTATTAAAGATGTGATAGCCAGTCTTGGCTTTTTTACATTTATTCTGAATTTTCTACTACTCCTTTCAGTCAGCAACTCACCAGCAGACTTCAGATTGCTTCAGAAATTGCTTGACACTATTTGATTCTGCCTGTACTTAACATCACTCTTTTGCCAGTGCTAAGAGTACTTTATGCTTTCCCTTCCTTTACTTTTACAGTCTTACTTAAAAATAAGTGTGGAAAAAATTCAGGAAGACTTGTACAACTTGAACTAAAAGTTAAGGAGTCGTAGCCACTCAGTGTATAAAATGGGTTAATATTTGTAAGATGCGTTCCTGTGTTTTTATTCTCCACGCTGAGCTAAGTTTCTTTTTCAGGCATATATTGCTTCATTGCCATCTCTGAAGTGCAACCTTCTCAGGCAGATCTAGGGAATTCCTCAATGGAAACACTCTCTTTCTCTTTTGCAAACTGACATTTTTTCTTACCTGCAAATCACAGATCAGATCAGGAGAGGATGTTTTTCCAGTATCCTTTAACTGCTTTATTAAACACTGCTCAGAGTATGTAAGGATTACCATCTAACAGGTGAAATGCAAATTTGTCCATTCCAGCTTTACTCATTATGCAGTTCTTGAGGCTTTGAGAGGGATTATCCATCAGTTCCTGAGGAAAGCACATCTTAACCACACCAACTGCCAGACCAAACAGCACTGTTGAAAATCGTGTTCTCCTGTGTGTTTGGTAAGTCTGCTTCCCTTGGAAGACACCAAATAAAAACAGATCTTTTAAGAGTTAAGTTTTGATAGAATGCAAGAGTTGTTTATATTGTTCAATGTTACTTTTGCCCTTGCAGTCAGGAGGAATGAGTTACTTGGAGTTACTGAGAGCACTCAGCAGGTTATTGCAACTTGCAGAATGAGTTGTGAGATGAGAGAGCAAATGTGTTTATGTACATACACAGGTACAATGGGCCTCTGCTGCATCTTGTAACGTAATAACTCAGCTTACAATTATTTCCTGTCACATATATTTTAAAGCTGTGTTTAACAGAACCTGCAAAGAAAACATGGATTTTTAAATCTGTGGTAACACTACTTGCAAGGTGTTTCCCTATAGAGAAAAGAGAGTTTGTGAGGAGCTTGTCTCCACAAAAATTCTAATGCAAAAATTCATTTGGGATATTGGTAAGTCATTGTAATGTAATTGTTTTAAATTCTTACTCTAATGTTTTTGGGTTTTTTTAAATCTTAAAAATAATGATGGATCAATCAATTGCAGAAACATTTTAAATGCTCATCAGACTGGCTGAGAATTCACCAGCACACGTTACTGCAATGTGTGTACAAACACGGCTGCTGAAGCTGCTGTCAATGTGCAGGAGTTTGTCCTAGATGTTGGACTCTTCCTATTCAGCACAGGTGTTGGCACAGATGAATTTGTGAATGGATGTTTTGACACCCCATTTGCAGAGGTCTCCAGCCCTGTGATTAACCCTGGTCCAACTGACAGTTCCCTGGAATGCGCAGATGCCTCCAGGTGACCAGAAGAGACATAGGGCCCTTTGGCAGCATTCCCTAAAAGGCCACACGACAAAGGGGAAGATTACTCTCACCCAGCCAGACTTTCCTACAGGCTCTGAATTTGGGGATTGCAGGGATCAATGCAACAGATCACCCACACTTCTCCAAAGCCTGCAGAAGAGCTTTGCTGAGAATGCAGCACGGCCCACACTGCCGGGGGCTGACGCTGAGCGAGCCCTGCATGGGCTGCTGCCCCAACACCAAGGAGGCTGCCTGGTTGACCCAACAGGAGTTGGTCCCTACTGGCAGGGCTTTACCCATTCCCTGGAGCAGCTCTCAGGAGCCCTGAGCAGGGCACATGGCACTGAGCACATGCTGCTGAACTTCCATTCCCTTGGTCGTGACGCTCTGGGACAGGCTCGGATCAACAAGACAAAATGATCTGAGCAGCTAAGACACTGCTTTTATCCACACTTGGGGCAAACATGACCACAGGAAAAGAATCACTGGCACCTATTATTTCTTTGGCCATTTTTATGGTGAGGAACACACTTGTACCTGAGTTTGGCTTTATTTGACTGTGCCATTTCTGGGAGAACAAAAAACTTTTTCAAGAATGTAAGAAAATTGTTTGATTGTTATCTTACCTGCACGTGATGCTAAATGTAAACAATCCTCATTTCAGATACCAGTGGCCTGCCTTGAACAACCTAGGACTTTGCATACATTATTTCCATATTTTTGTATGTTTCAGAGGCAGCAGCACAGTTCATGTGAACTAAGTCCTTCCTTACACTTAAGAGAAAAAAACCAAGTTGTGTGAGAGCTCTTCTAGATGTGAATGCATGAAATGAAGAATTTTACTGCTCTGGAAAGTGCACACTGCTTACGCTTCAGGGAAAACAACTAGTATATATGCTCATTTATGAAGGTAAGTGGTAGAATCTGAATTTTTCCTGTATTACATGGAATCCCAAATATGTTTTGCAATTGTATTTTCCTCTGTATTCTTTCATGCAGACTTCACTGGCAATGACATGTTCTGTGCTAAGTGCTGGATTGGGTAGCTCGGTTTGGGGAGATGCCTTTAGTTGTATGGTACACACGGGTCTAAGGACGGTGTCCGGGTGTCCCTGTGCTCTGGCACCAGCTGAGGTGCAGGAGCACTTCTAGGGCTGCCTCCAGACACGGTGAGCTGAAGTTAAGGCAGTGCCTTCTGCTAGAGCAGCTCAGACAACCTCTGACGATGAACAACTTCGTCTAATATAAGGAATAGAGGTTTCTTCATTTTGTGCTAAGACCCAGACTGATAAAATGGGTTCTTCATCCTGCTGGGCTCAGTGAATAACAGGGATCATTCCTACAAATTTCCCACTTTATCTGCTTGATATCTGCCAGCTACATGAGCCATAACATCCTACTGCTAAACTTTGTTGAGAAAAGCTGTCATTTCTTGGGGAAAGGGTCCTTCACTAACAGTTGGACTCCTAAGTGGCTCACTGATGTCTCTCTAATCACCAGGTTTAGATTTCAGATCTACCTTTTAGATATATGCCCTGTTGCTCCTTTGATTTCTGTGGGATCTTCTTTGCCTACAATGTTCAGGAATGAGCTAGAACAAACAAGCAAAGGTTCAAGTGAAAGACTTGGTTCAAGCTCCAGACCACGGCCAACAGGCAGCAGCTGGCGGCAGGGCGGGACCGGCCTCTGCATCCAGCAGCTCCACACGGACCGGCCGCTGCTGGCCACCCGGGCCAGGGTGGTGAGATGGGGTGGGAGCTGCGGGCGCGGAGGGTGGCGTGGGCTTTGGCCAGGGGCACTGCCCGTACTGGGGGGCACTCACCACACCCTCACCTGGGCCGCCTGCTTTTGCTTCCGAACCCTGCTGGGGAGGCGCTGAGATTGTCCCTTCCCTTACGGAAATGCAGGTGCTGCCAAGGGAAACTTCCGGATCCTGACTCAGTGTTCCTTTTGCTTCCCAGATGTGCCATCTGATGTCCCTGTCCAGGAGAGCTGCTCTGAACTGGAGGAAAAGACCGAGGGAGAGGCTTTGAAGATGGGGCGGCTGGAATCCCTCTGCTTAAAGTTCGCTTTAAAGATGTATGGACTTGTACATAGAGAGGCACAATTATATGGATATTTACATCTTGGGTTGGATTTGTATTGGAATATTTCTATATCTCTGTGTATTCTATGTATATATGTGTAGATATTGTATGCAATATGTAATATTTAATCTAATCTTGTGCTGGTTAGGTATGTATTGCTTTCTCTTGAATTCTGTATGCAGTTGTATGGTTGTATGATTCTGTCAATTGACTTCTTGGTACAGGGTTATGGAGGGAGAGATACTGATATTTTTGTATGTCTAGGTGGGCTTTCATCTTGTAGTAATAAGTAACAAATTAAGTTGTTGAACGCCTAACTGATCTTTGCGTATAGTGAGTTGTGGAGGTTTGCAATAAATTCAGTTTTGTTAATGGCAGTTGGTATTTGTATATTTTTACATAGCATTGATGTACTCACATAATAAGTTCCTTTTTTTCTAATTCATTGAGATTTGTGTAGTTATGTATTGTCAGCAATTTGTAAGAAATGCCATTTTCCAACTGAAATCCATTTGTGTGTATTGCTCGATCAGCAGTGCAGCTGTAGCACCCTGCAAGAAATGACATTAGTCAGCTGAGATGGCTGTTTTCTCATTTGTGCTATCCAGAGCAATGAGTAGACAGAAATGCTGGAGGATTTGGCCAGGAAATTCTCCAGCCATGCCCAGCACATTCCCCACATGCACTCAGGCTGTGCAAGGAAAGCACAGATTTGGCATGGAAAATCCCATTCCTTGTGTGGAAGGATGCCGTGGCAAAGACACTTGCATTTGTGTTTTTAAGGAATTTAGCATCTACCTTTGCTTGAAGAGAATAGAAATCAGACTTTAAATGCTCTCCAAACACTTTTATGCCTTGATCTTAATCTGTGTGTTTGAATTGAGGTGCATTTGTACAGAAGGGTTGGAGCGTGGGATAAATGCAGGCAATTGAGCATCAATGGCACTTGCTTTTCTGCTTCCTTTCCCCATGGGTGTCAGATTTGGGAGGATTTGTCTTGTGCTTTGAGTTCTGGCTCAGACTTGCTCATGGATGTGTCGTAAAAGCTTATCTCCCCCTTTCTATGTACAAAATCATGCAGACTGCTGGGAATTGCTGGAGCCAAGGCTTGCAAGCCAGTCCCCAGTACGATTAGCGCAGAGTCGTTGCTTAAATCCAGGTATGCTTGTATTAAAAAGGAGAGAACTATTCTAACTCCCCTGCCCCCTCCCTTTTTTCTTTTTCTTTTAATGTGGCTCTTGAGGCATGTCCTGTGTGCCACTCCAACTCTTTGTTATCAAATGTGTGATGTTGCTGTTGTAGCAGCAGCCTGAGTTCAGTGGGAACAACTACAAAGCACTGGGTCCCAGAGCAGTGGGCACGGTGAGAGACTCGCCTCTGCTGCCATGGCCATCCAGCCATGGGGAGAGCAGCTGCTGGGGCTTCCCCCAGTCTGCTGACAGCAGTCTGCCTCCAGCACGTGGACTGTATGGCTGTGATTTTGCATTGTTTGAAGGTATTTTTATGTTGTTGAACACTGCCTGACTGGAGCACTTTGGTGGCAGGACGCCCTGTGGGCAGGGCCATGGCAGAGATTGGTGGCTGTCACTCGCCCTGGCAGTGTTATTTTTCCAGGCAGGCTCCTGATGCAGCTGTGGGGGAAGGCAGCAGCAGCTGTATCAGGCCCAGCCAGCAGCAGCACATAGAGGAGACCCTCATCTGCAAAGAGCCCATCAGCCCCTTTGCTCCCACCATGGCAGTGCCAGATGATTGGTGCCGCAGCTGAAGGGCTGAAGCAGGATGGAGACTCCTGGAGCCAGGACTTGTTGCAATCTCCTCCCTGCAGCTGTGCCTGGAGGATGTTGGCCTGCAGCAGCGGTGCTGATGCCCAGGAACACTGCTGGGCTCAGGGAGGCAAAATGTGGACAAAAGCTGCATTCAAAGTGAGATGCCGGAGCCGCTGGCAAGTGCGGCAGCTCTTCTTCATTGTGTGCAGGTGAGAGCCCAGCCCTGGAGCCTGTTCGTGGGAACAGGGAAACTCTCTGAGTACAGCTTTGAATTTTCAGGGACAGTCACACTGAGAACTGTTTTCAGGCAGGTGTTGTGATGGAGGGTTTGGGTGTGTCTGCAGCAAGGAAAGCAGGAATAAAGCCCTGCCACAAGGAAGGAGAACTTAGCACGGCCAGTTGACACCACACAGATACACTGATCATATCAGCCCCCTGAACACTGGGGGCATCTCATGCACTGTGCAAAGCGTCTTTGAATAGATAGGAGAGATAAGACTTGAAGAAATAATTTTGCTGTTGCAAAAAAAGGATCAGAGTCACTGGTCCCTTGGCTCAGGCTTACTTCTGCCAAATGAAGCATGATTAGTTTTGAGTGCTCTGTTGAAGTGTGACCTGCCCCCTGCTATTTCCATTAGGAAAATTTGGAATTGTCAGGAAGTGCCAAGATCAGAAGTGTTTGGAAGCAGATCATGTTTGTGTTGGGATTGAGTGTCTCTGCAATAAAACAAGCAGGGAATAGACGCATGGAACAACGAAGCAGAGCAAAAGTGGAACGTTTGGGTGGTCAATTTGTTCCCTACAGATATTGGCCAACTGAATTCTGGGCTCGTCTCCTGGGGAGTGCAAAGCTTCTTTTGCTTCCAACACCTGGTGCCATTGTTCTTGTCCTGCCACTTTGTTTGATGTGGAGACAAAGAAATAAAAGGGCACACCAACAAGCTGCAACCCAGAACTGAGTGGGAATGACCGAAACAAAGGCCTTGAAAAGTAGCTTTGGAAAGCATCTTGCTTCCTAGACAGTGTCAAACCTCATGCCTGGCCTGGCTGGGCCTAGGGCTGGCTGCCCTGGGGAAGGGAAGGGAAAGGGATGGAGTCAGGGTGAGTGTTTTGCAGCCATGGAAACGAGAGAACCATGGGCCAGTGCATCACAAAGGGGCAGCCTGCGCTGAGGCTGTGACGGTTGTGGTTGACATGGACACAGCGGCAGCAGACGTGTCTGGCTCTGCCTCTCTGTGCCGCTGCTGGCAATTGGAGTCCCCCGACCTTGTTCTAGGGCTGGGTACTGAGCTCCCATTGCTGTCTGCTCTCAGAGCATTCCAAATTCCAACCCAGACACTTCTGCCAGGCAGAAGCATGGGCTCAAACATGGATTTCATTGGAAAAGGAAAGACCACTGAAGGAAAAGGTGAGCATAGAAAGGAGCTGAAAGGCCTGAGCCAAATGGAAAAAAAATCCCACCAGATTTCAGGGAAAACTGGTCCATGGTGGTCAGTGCTGGCTCAGAGTTGGTGGCTACAGATGATCCTGCAAGGATGCCCATGGCATTACATCATTACGTCATTAGTTTACTCTGCTTTTCTTTTTTTGAGTGTTGCCAAATCAGTCATGGTGTACACCAGGACAGGGACTGTGGCCACAGCTGACCACAGATTGGACATGGTCATGAGATGTAAGTCCTGTTTCTTTCTTTGCCACCAATGTTGGATCTCACTACAAATAAATTTCCTGTTAGACCTCTGCTTGCTGATTAAATCCAACCCTGAGGATGGTATTACTGTGCTATAGAACCCCCAGTAAGGCCTGCCAGCTTGCTAAGAAGTCTTTGTGGTTTGCAAATCTAGCACTCACAGCTCTGTGCGTTTTCGCTGGGTATTCTCAGAAGACAAGCTTAAAGAAAGATTCATTTTGCCCCTCTAATAATTGGAGCCTTCCATCTTTCCCTACAGACTTGCAAACTCAATACTGTTAAGTAAAATTAAATCAAGACTAGCTCTACGAAAAAAAAAAAAGAAATTTTCAGAATAGTTCAGAAACCCTCGAGTGCCTCAACCATTAGATGTGTGGGTGATAAAGGTCAGAGACGAACTAACAGACTTCTTTGTTTGTGAGCATGGCTCAGGCTCCCACAGAGGTGAGAGGGGAGCTGGGCTGCTCTGTGGCAGGAGGAAGGGTCTTGTGCCAGTCTGGAAAGCCTGTGCACATTGCCAGGGATCAGTTCTGCCCTTCATGTGCCTCTGCGATGAGTTGTGCTGCTCCCAGTGCCCTGTGGAGCTGTAGGGCTGCTCAGCTGTGGGGCAGGGAGAGGAGCAGGAGGGTGCATGTGCAGCTGACCCATTCCTGGAAAGCACAGGGCTCTGGGCTCCTGCTGTCCCAGGGCAGCCCAGAGGCCAGGCTGTTCCTGTGCTAGCTCTCTGCAAGCGGGTCAGGATTTGTCCCCTGGTCTGCTGCAAGGGGCTGCCAGCAGGAGCATGGTTCCCTGTGCAGCTCTTTAGAAGTTTCCAAGAAATGTGTCCCATGAAACATGAAACTTCAGATGCTTTAGGTTTGCATTGTGGCCTCTGTTACATTCTGTGTCTTCACTTTGCAGGCCTGACTGGCTACCCTCTTGCCAAGAGGTTTTCCCAGGCAATTCCCTCTATGCTCCTTTCCTCCAAGCCTTTGCCTCCCATCCCCCAAAGCTCTCCCTCCACCAAGGAAAGTGAGATATACAGTGGAGAGCAGGAGAATGGGAAAAAAGGCACTGGCTATGACGATGACAGCAGAAAAAAACTGGAGCTGAGTTCAGAGGGAAAAGATCCTAAGGTGAGGAGACCAAGCTAAACCCGGTGTGCTGTGAATTTTCGGTTGATATGCTGAAGCCAGAACTCAGACACCTATTCAATGACAGGAACTGAAGTTTGAACAGGTCCTGATTTTGCTCTTCAGCTGTGCCCAAAATGATGGGATAGTAAGGAAGGGTGTGCAACTGCCCCTGCTGCCTCTACCCCTGTTCTTGGCTATGGCCTGGAGGCCCCGGAGCAACTTGGGCAGGCAGAGACCTTCCAGAGAGCAGCAGGGCAGACAGCTCTGCTGAACTTCCAAAATGCCAGTGAGCCAGAGATGATGGATGGGTGGGAGTTGGAGACCACCAAGCACCCCGAGAGCTCAGCAGCATCTGGGCTCATAGGCTGCTGGGGAACTGTAGGAGGGAAGGGTAGCAGCAGAAGAAATGAGGAGCTTGAGAAAAGCAGGTTTTGACATCCTGATGAATGGCTTTGTGGGCACTTCGCTGGAGATCAGCACTGGCTGTTAGGTGCTTTAGGAGCACCTAAAAAGACAATAGTGATCTAAATCCATTCCCATGCCATCCAAAGGCCGGGGAGGCAGTGGCAGCCCAGAACATCTTGATACCAAACACGTGGATGCCAGCTGGGAATGCAGCCACACTTGCAGAGTAGTGAGCACGATGGGAGAAGTGGCAAATGTGCAACATGGTCTCTGCCTCGTCACCTCCCTCTCCATTTCCCATTCTGGGCCAAGCTGCTCCATCAGTTGGACTTGTCTTTTGCTGCCAGGTCTCAGTTGAAAGCACTGCTAAATGTCTTGAGGCATGAAAGGGAGCACGGCTAAATGCTTGATCTGAGCACTGTGTTCTACTCTTTCCAGACTCCCTTGCTGTATTTCCATGGTGGGGATATGAAACAGGGGTTATGGAGACTGCCTGTGATCCCCCCTATACACAAGGCAGTAAGTCTCGGAGTTGGCAGTGCTGCAGGGTCTCTTGAAAGTTCTCAGCAGCTGGATTTCCAAGAGTCCCAGGAGATGAGGTAAGCCAAGGTGTCTGCTGCTCCAGTGTGCTGTTCACCTTGCTCTTCCCGTCCCGTGAGGTTATTTTACACAGTCTGCTCTCCTGTGTAAGTAGGCAAACCTCAGTGTATTCACCATTCTGCCCTGCTGTGATGATCCAGCACAATGTCAAACCCAACACCATATGGCCCAAGAGCAGAGGTGGTGATGGTAGGGGAGACAGCGCTTCAAAGTACCTCAAGGCAGGTCCTCTGCTGGACTTGGCCATTGATTCCCTCTGTAATGTTTGTTTGCAGCAGACCCATTCCTGGAAAGCACAGGACTCTGGGCTCCTGCTGTCCCAGGGCAGCCCAGAGGCCCAGGCTGTTCCTGTGCTAGCTCTGGGCAAGTGGCTCAGGGTTTTCCCCTGCCCTGCATCAAGGGGCTTCCAGCAGGAGCATGGTTCCCTGTGCAGCTCTTTAGAAGTTTCCAAGAAATGTGTCCCATGAAAGATGGAACTTCAGATGCTTTTGGTTTTTGTTCTGGTCTCCGATACATTTTCTGTCTCCACTTTTCAGATCTGACTGGCTGCATCTTAGCAAGAAGTTTTCCCAGGGCACTTCCTGTATGTCCTTACCTACAAACGCCTTTTCTCCCCTGCAGAAGAGCTCTCCATCCTCCAAGCTCTGGGAGAAGCTGCCGCCCATCCAACATGTGTCTGAAGAATCAGATTTATGCTTTCGTCTTTAAAAGTTCTAATGTATATATGTTCTGATAGTTACGTGCAGGTGTGAAGAAATGTATTTTGATTGTATCTTTTAAATTTTGATGGTGTATTTTAAATTGTATATAGTTTATTTTGATGATTTTTTTTCCTAAATTTTAAATAAACTAAAATTTTTAAAAATGAAGCAGAGAATGAGAGACCTGGACCTGCTAGCCATACATGTTTGGGGGACAATGGACCCAAAGCATCCTGTCTAGTCTAAAGTTTTCTACTAGATGTACTCTGTGCTCACAAAAGGCCTGAGCAAAGAAACAAAAGAACAGTGTGCCCAAATGCCAGAGCTTTGCTCCTTTGCAATCTCACCCTGATCTGGCTCAGAGGTGTCTTCCATCGCAATTTCATAGGTAAGAGGAGGACATGGGAAAAGATGCGCTGCTTTGCAAAAGTCATGTGGGTGTATATTTATCCAGCACAGCAGTCCAACTGTGTTGTTTGCAAGTTGTTTGCAGAAGGATGAGTGGACTGTGAGTTCAATAACAGGTGACAAGGGCTCCTCAAATCTATCTCTACTCCAGCCTGGGTGCCATTCAGCCCAGAGCTCTGGGATAATACTGGAGTGCATCCCACACACCTTCTGCCTCCAAGAAAAGCTTGGGTTGGCTTTTTTGAGTGAAAGAAATAGAAGAGTAATAAAATGGGCAATTAAACTCCTCAGTTTTGACTGAATCTCCTACTTTCCAATGCAAACCCTGTCTCTCATGTGTTGCGGTGTATTTCCCACACCCAGGCAAATGCTTCCAAATAAGGAAAAGGGGTTCCAGTTTCACCTGAAGACTTTAAAATTTTGTATTTCACACCACCCTTAAAATTGAATTTACTGGTCTCTTTCCTACTCTTCTAGCAGTCACACCAGTAGTGTGGGGCAAAAAGTGTTGAGAGCTCACAGTAAAGAGTCAGAAAATGCATCCCACTTGTGTGGGTTTGGGGGGTTTTTATTGTTACATCACATTCATAGGTGAACCTCTCCTTCAGTGACTTTCACTGTAATCATTCGCACATGCCAAATATCCCAGTGATTCAGCAAAGGGATTAATTTGTTTCAAAAGTCAGACTCCTAAAGTCAGAGCCCTTCATGAAGCTGTATTCCCACCAACGGAGACCTCCTCAACAAAGCTTCTTGGGTTTACGCAGGGAGTTTAACAGCAGAAGTGCCAGCTAAGCACCTCTGCAGCTGCCAACGTCTCCTGCAGCCCCTAACGCCTCAGAGCTGAGATAGATTTTTAGATAGATAGATAGATAGATAGATAGATAGATAGATA
>VWYE01000739.1:57715-95587 GCA_013398995.1 Alaudala cheleensis | reverse complement strand
AATTAGACTGCTGTTTGTAATTTAGAAGTCTCATTCCCTTTGTTGTATGACTTTATGAATATGTAGAGCTTTCTATAATTTTTAAGTATTAATAGCAGAACAACCTAACAAGGCACAAAGTCATCTCTTATAATTCTCTCTTCTTCTCCTTAAGGTACAGTTTAAAGGATCCTGTATTAAACAGGGAGATTTGGGGGAAGATTTACCTGGCAGACCCATGGTTTGTGTTCTCATCACTCCTTTGATTTTCTACACTCGTAGTAAATCAAATGTGGACACATTACTGAGCTCTGCTATGAGGAAAAGTATTGAAAATGCAATAGAGTTGAAATAACACCTATGATGAAGGACAGAGAAGTGGGGGTTTTTGTTGTTGTTTTAGGGGTTTACAATTCAGTATATTTTTTTTGTTTTCTGTGTTTCTGAAACTCTTTGGAATTCCCACATGGCATCTGTGTGCAGCACTGAGATTTTGTAGGGAACTGCTGATTCATGTTGATGTTCTTTGGAATCTAGCTGTATTTTTTCTAACTCCTCCCATACCTCACAAATTTAAATAGCTATTAAAATAGAGTGCTATGAAACACTGCTGTTCCTAATATCACTAAGGACTACTTTCATATGCATATTGCAATGAGTATTAGCTCCTTCTATTTCAGCAGTGTTATGCAAAAATATATTTTGTAAAAGGAGTTTAATACAGTGACAATGTGAGTGGATTCACTATGGGTCAAGTCAAGTGATTGCAATGGAAAGTACCCATCAGGACATGGGAAAATACCATTTTCACTGGGTGATGAAGAAGCTGTTTTTACTCCAGTGTATGTAGGTTGTTTTTCATTATTTGTAATGGACCTACCATTTGATATTTTTCAGAAGTCTATCACTACACCAAATAGGAGGTTTCACCTGTAAGAAAATATTCCTGAAAACAGGTTTTGTTGGATTTTAATCATTCTCAGAGCTATTATGTGACTATGCCAATGCTAATGCAGAAAAAGCAAGAAAGTTTATGAAAAGGATGAAAAGGTGAAGTCAGTATGAAAAAGCTGTCAGCCTCAGAGCTGATAACAAATAAATTCTTGCAGCAGTGCACACAAGGGAATTTAGTGGGTCCTTTATTTTCTGAAGAGTGGGGACAAAAAAAATAAGTCATAAGGAACATGATTAGTTCCTGAACTCTCTAAATGAGATGCCATTTCACCTGTAACAGTGAAGAGCAAGATGCTTCAGCAAAGAGCCTAAATAGAAGCTGCTGAGGAGTTTGCAGCTAAAAGGTTGTACTTTGCAGGTATTATAAGTTTGTTTGGCTTCAAATTTTCCCATATGTTTTAAAGCCACTGATTGGGTCTGTGTGGATGTTTGGGTTGGATGGGCAGGCCAAGATTTGTCTCTCAGGAGATATTTTAGCCCTGTTATTTCACCTCAGTGTCTCATAAGAGTAGGGCTGCATGGATTCTTATTGGCTATTATTCATTGTCCTTTGAACAAGATGACTTTTTGTTTTGACAATATATATTGTTTTATCCTTCCAGTAATTGTGTAATTTCTACTTGTATTAAAAAAATAATTGAATGTATTCTGCACTCAAAGTAGCAATAGGAAAGGTAAGAGCTCCAGATCTATGAAATGATTAAATTTGCAACCCAGGTCCTCATTTGTTCCCTTTGTGTGGATGTCTTAGTTACCTGAACTATGAGTAATTATTAGAATCTTCTTTTGTCTAGGATACCATCCTAAAGATTTGCATTTATCCTCTCACAGGTGTAGACATACTTTCCCAATGATGTTTATACTCTTGCATACAGCCTGGTTTGTGAAATGTTCCTATATTAACACAATTAGTGTATATTTTCATTAAATAACCAATGTATGGCATAAGCACAGCTGGACTCAGGGACAGTTGAAGACTGGGATTGATGGCAAGTTTATTTGAATGAATACTGATCAAAATATAATTGAAATGTCTGTACAAAATAAACTTCTTACATAATTTATTTTTAGCATTTTATTATATGAGTGATTAGCCTGCTGTTCTATAAAATAAAAACCAGTATTGGAGCAAAGAATAAATTGCAACCAAAAAGTTTAAAAGGGTTGACCACAAAATTCTCTAAATCCACATTGTGGAAACATGATAAGGACTAGTCAAAATTACAAAAAGCCTGAGCACTCAGAACTCCAAAATTAAGATTATTTGTTTATAACCTCTATAAAGGCAACTCCATATTTCTGTGCATCGTGTAGATACAGATTTTAGACAAATAATACAAGAGTTTGGGAGAATTGAAACAAATATTTTGATCTTTACAGAAAGATAAGGAAGACCAGTGGTTAGAGAAGAAAGTGCAGGGTAGTAGAGACCACATCATCTTAGAGCACCTTCAGTGGACCATGGGCTACGAAGTGCAAATCACAGCTGCCAACAGACTGGGTTATTCTGAACCAACATTGTATGAATTCAGCATGCCACCAAAGCCCAACATTATTACAGGTAAGCTCATTCCATCATGTTTTCTCTCTGTGAATTATTTCCAACTCCTAGTGCACTGTGCATGGGTGAGCATAATGGAACTGAAGCCTGTGACTGGAAAAACGTGACACCCCAGACTTTATTATCATCAAAAAATGGATTCAGGATCCTTAAATAGGACCCTGTCTCCTACTTTCCTCTTAGTAATAAAGTAATTTTTAAGTATAGAAGAAACATTGATTCTTAAAGCCTCATGGTGGCACTTCACAAGAAATACAGTATTTAAGACACACTTGTTTTTCAAGTTGCTTTGTACTGCCCACTGTCTGGTTAAGATGGTTATTTGCTAGAATTCCTGATTTCAGTCCCTTCTCTACATGTGCTTTGGGCTACACATGTAATAAAGGCATTTATTTTAGTGTCCAATGAGGTTGACTTCAAATAGTCTTCTTTAGGTACTGTCTGAATGATTCATCCAACATAGTGACCAAACAGTTTTCTATGAGGCTGATTTACAAAATTTGCAATCTGTAGAAACTTTGTTCTTATTTTTAAGTGTGTAAATAGGAAGGTTTGAAATTCCATTTAAGGAAAACTGCATTTTAGTTGAGTGAATGTATGAGCTTTAATGCTTCCCAATATAAGGCTTTATTTCAATGCAACGATAAAAATTATTTGGCTATCAATAAATATTTTCAGAAGTATTATGGGTAATTTTAATTATTACAAATAAAAAGCTATGAGGAAGAAATTTCAAACTTTAAATTAAAATTATGAGCTACATCTTTATTAATTATTTTCAGATTAGATCAGTATCATCATTAGCACTTGAAAAATCAGGTTCCAAATTCTCTAACATAATATTTTCTGACTGCCACTTTTCCTATTGTAAGTGTAATAAAATCAGCAAAGAATTCATCAAATAAATACAGTGGCAAATATGTTAAAATGTAAACCATGACAATATCTGTATTTCAATGTGAACACCTGCCTAGCATTGCTACAGTGCCAATGAGCTGGAATGAGCCATGGACTAACATGAACATTTTGAAATAACTGGCTTTTTTTTTTCTTGTCTGTTGTGAGTTTCCTTCAAATATATTTTCAGCAAAGTTATCTCGAGATCTCTCCAACGTTTTTGGATATTACATAGCAGGTTTTTTTTAATATTGGAAGCATCCTTACCTTTTATTATTGAAAAGAAAACACATTTGCAATTCATTCATAGACTCAGATCCAGTTCTAGTACAAATATTTGCTTTATGTGCTTGAATTGAAGTAAAGTTGATTTGCATCTCGATTGAAATTCAGGGTCTCAATAGGTTCAGTATACTTGTTTTAAAACAGGCAGGGCCTTGTGATTGCCATCATTCAGAAATAAAATTTCCCAGGATTGAAAAAGAAAAAGGAAAAAGAAATGTAGGGAAACTCATTGTGTCATGGAAATAAAAGTATCTGTCAAGTAGGAAAATAAGTAAAAACTTACTTAGGGAAGAGGTATTTCAATTTTGCATATTTGAAACAAAAAATTACTTCTTTTGCAATGCATTCTAACTTTAGCCTTTTATATTTATGTAATTATTCCATACTATTGCCACAGCTGCTGTAGCAGAGAAACTGAATTCTCCTCTGCAAATGATAGCATAGGTGGTCTCCAGACATTCCAGTAAAAAGTAGCTTAGTTAATTTAATTTCAGAAGAAAGATGGAACATTTCTCTCTAAAAAACAGTTTTATAGGTGGTTAGGGGCTTTTTCCTTTCAGAGCTCTCCCATAACCTCTAAGAAGTTGTAAGAAGTCTGTCACACTATTTAACTTCAAGTCTTCTTTATATGAGTCATTACTGCAATTATGATTGTGGAACTAATTAGTTTCCTTGACAACTGTTTTTTCAAAGCCTGAAAAAGAGTGTGAAATTCCCATCATAAGAATATTTTGTAGGCAATTTTTAGAAGTGTGTCAAAAGGCATTCAGAATCAGTGGAACAGCAATGTTCATATTTATAAGTCAGCATGGTTATCTTGTTTTGAAGTGGCATGATATTATAATCACAATATGATATTATATACATTAGGCTGCAAAAATTGGAATGTAGTCTATTAAAACATAATCGATTTTGTGAATAAAATTCTTAAGTTTGGGCAGAAATGTTCTTTCCAATGTCAGTCAACTCTGATCATGCACTATTTGTTTGAGGCTTTGGTATTTTTTGAGGCTGGGTGTCTACAGAGGGGTTTTGAACAGGACATAGGCAACAAGAATGAAAGTGGGGAGACTTCTGAATGAAACCTGCATCATTTGTCCTGTGCTCTCTTAGTAGCTTCAGTAATTGAGGTTTCCTTTCAGATTATTAATGTAATTATTGAAAAACAACCTCTGACTCCTGAAGGTTTTCATCTGTATTTGCCCAAATCTGTGGCACTTCAGCTGAACTGAGGGTTCATGTCTGACTCTAAATTTAGAGAAATTAAATAGAAATAAATCTGTAGACCCCTATGTATGCAATCTCACAAATATTACTTATCCCAAGAGACTTTTACAATCTTCTGTGTATCTTGTTGGTTAACTGTATATAACATAATACCCTGGTGAAATGTGTGCAATTCAATAAATCAAAGAGCTGAAGGGAGATGAAAGTGAGGATGTGTTGGTTGTCCTTCAGTGGGTGCTTAGTAGGAAAATAGTTGTCACAAGAAATAAAACTTTGCTTCTGTATTCTTTAGAAGGAGATTATTTGTGCTTCCAAAAGCCATTGGATATCAGGCAGAATATCCCTGGGATCAGGAAGTGGAAGCCAGTGAATAAACAACTCCTGTGGCACTGAATCCACAGCTTCTGCTTCCTAGGGGAGTGTGCAAGTACCAGTTGCTGGCTGCAAGTCAAATTCCATGATAATACAATATGATGATGTTCCAGTAATAGTCTTAGGTGGAGGAAGGAGCTTGAGGCTGCAAATTGCTCTCTGACATCAGGGAGGTGCATGAATGAGACAGGCATTCCTTAAATTCCTTTGGCCTCAGCAGCTTCCAAATGTAGATCTACTTTATTTAATAATGTGTGTTGCTGACCCTGTAACACAGCATCCACTCACTGAGTCACTCACAGTTGTGATTAGTTCCTCAAACCTGTAATCCTTTTAATGAAAGTTTCCTGGTTTTCTGAAGGGTTTATCAAAGGAAACTTGCACTGACTTTGAGAAATTCCCAGCAAACCTTCTTAAAACATTTTGATTTAAATAACTGCACGTATAAATTTATTTATGAATGCATATACATATACATATACATATTATATCTATATATACACACCATTTTCCTGCCTTCTTTTTTAAGTTATTTTTTGTGGTCACACTTCTATCTCTGTGTTTCATATTTCACTTAGGCATATGAACTTGTATTTCAGCCTCATGCTTGGAGTAAGAGTGATGCAGTCTCAAATGTTGTATTTTATGTGTTCCAAAATCTCACTGGGGATGTCAGTTAGCAATACTGGCAGGCTCTAACACACTCTAACCTCAGTGTGTTTGCCTCTGAGGGAAGTATATAATCACTTATTTTAGTACTGATTTGTAATAGTTTATAATTTTTTTCTGGATTATCTTTACTGCTAAGCTTCTAGTCCTGTGAGATTCTCAAAGGAACTGTGCACTGTAGCTCTTTATCCAGGTTTATTTTAAATCTCAAAAGAAGATGGAGTGGAAGGTGCTAAAAAAGATCCTTTCTGCAAGTGTTAAATATGTTTTCAGGAATTACCAGCAGATTTATGAAGGTGCCATTTTCCAAAGGCTCTCATCCAGTCAGTGCTGTTAGTTTGAAAGGGCAGTAGATATATTAAAAATGGCTGCAAGTTGTGTTTTATCACAGTTCTTTTCTTCTTCACTAGAAGTTAATAACTTGGTGCAATAGTGGGAAAATGATAAAAACACTTGGGGATAACAAGAACCTCTTAGATCCATTTTTCTTTGTGATATTGGTTGTTTGGGGGAGGGTTTTTTTGTTTGTTTCCAATACTGCATGAACTGTAAGTTTTTATTTCCATGCCTGAAAATGTTTTAATCCCTTGAACATCTCATTAATTTTCTTTCCATGTATGTGTATCACCACACTTTAGATCATATAATTCATATGGTGGGAAGCAAAAGAGGGATGATAATAAATAGTATTTTCTCTCATCACCACCAATAACACAGGTGATAATCCCCATGTCAAACATTATTTTTTATCAGTAGTTTTTACAAAAATACAATGGGATCTGCAATGGTCTTGATGTGAATGCAAAACAAAAGTAGCTCTTATCATTGCTTCAAGTATGTGTGTGTATATTTGGGTTTGCATTTATGTATATACATTTTATGATGTATTACAGGAGCTTTTGAGCAATATGGACAGTGTTAGAATAGAAGCTAGGATAAGGCTTTTTATCCAGAAATTCAAAATTACTAATTACAGCAAAACAGAAACACGTCCCCTGATTCTCACAGCTTTCTTTCAAGGCAAGTATTTTCCTTTAATTTTGCTCTCAGTCAAGGAATTAGGTGACCTTTTGGGGATGGAAATAAATGCTGTATGATCCCATCTGTGTAGCCAGGGTAGGTTTTTGTTCCTGTCACCTCTTGCAATCAAAGAGCATTTTCCCCATCTCTCACACCCTTTCAAGCCATGGGCTGTGTGGGTGCCCTGGCACACAGTTCCCTAGTTTTGAAGGGCATGGGCTCCTTTCCTGAAGGGTTGACTTGCCCCTGACCCTGCACCCCCTAAGAGAGGCCAAAAAGCCACTTTCCTCTCTCATGTTCTGTTCTCCACCACTAAAGTATGTCATATTTGTTGACTGACTGCTCCTTTAGGCAAACTTCCAAACAGAACAGCTCTTCAATCCTTTGAATCCTTTTCCCTAGTTTTAAAATCATTTCATACATCTTAGAAATCAGATTTTGTGTGATTACAACCAAGCCTCGAGGTCAGCATATCACATGAGAGCAGACTAGCATGGCCAAGACCTCTGCTGTAATTCCCATTAACCTCTCTTGCCTCAAGAGCACCTTGCTGCCTCTTGTTAAACTTGGTGTCCAACAGGACCCCCAAGGCCTTTCTGCAAAGCTGCTCTCCAGCTACGTGGCCCTTAGCTGGGAACTGGTGACCAGGATTGCTTTTTCTGGGGGGCAGGGATTTGCACTTCCTCTTCTTGGCCATCCTGATGTTCCTGTCAGCCCATTTCTCTGGCCTGCCAAGGTCTCTGTGGGTGGCAGCACAACCATCTGGTTCCTCAGCTGCTCCTCTGAGATGTGTGACATCAGGGTACTCTGTGCCCCATCACCTGAATCACTGATGGTGTTGAACAGGATTGGAAACCTTATTGACCCCCTGATTTGGCTCCTTGTACCTTTTCTTAATTCTAAAAAAGTTATGTTTCATCATTAAAAGCTGGATTAGAGGAATTGTGGGGACTTTTGGTCTTCTTTTGTGTTCTCTTTCCATAGAAAAAGCTGGAAAGGCTGCCTGTAGGTACTTGAGCCAGGACCAAATGGCATCACTTGTGGCTTACAAATTGCCTGTTTAAATCTGTTTAAAACTGTAGATATTTCAGGATTGGCCTGATTTTAAGCCTATGGTTTGTGACTGCACTCACTGCCTTTCCATGTGTGTATGTGTGTGTGTGTGTGCATATGTACATACACAAAAATCCATCAGCTTGTGGCTTCTGATAACGTTTGAATATAGCTGACAATTCCACTAAATTTGTCAGAGAACAGAGACTTCTAAATTAAAACGTTCCTGTAATTTCTTAATAAAGTCTATCTGAGAACAGAGGTAAAATTTCTGTAGTGCAGTTGGCAAAATATTGTATTAAACCCTCACATGCTTCTGACGATTGGAATGGTTTGGAAAAGAATGGTTGAAATTTTTTGACCCTTGATCCTTACACCAACCTGGGCAGCCACAGTAAATTTAAACCACAAAAGAAAAAGTTTGAAGGATTTTCACAGGTAAAATTTCCATTCCACAGATCTGGAATTTTTAGTCAATAATTAGTGCATCTTTTGTATGACTTTGTGCATTCCAGGATTTCTCAGTCTGCCTCTACAGAGCTGACTAATTAGGGGTGTAGCCAAATCTAAAATGGAGAACAAGATGCAGGAGACAAAAAGGAAATCCTATGGGATGTCAGTGTCCTTGGAGCTCTGCTCCTATTCCCAAGGCAAGGAAGAGCTGCAGCATTATCCTTGTGAAGTTAGCTGGCTCTTTTCCTCATAGGCTGAAGGATGTTGTTGTTCCAAAATAAGAATTTGAAAATGAAGGCTTTTGTCTGACTTTGTTCAGATCATAATCCTGAGCTAAAAGTGTGAATTCTTCATCCAGTATTGCTGGGATGGAAGAATAAATCTGTTATTTTCTGAAGAGAATTGAGGGATGAAATGTATCTTTGAGATCTCTTGCTTTGAGAAGGAAGTTGGTAGGACTCACACCAGTCAGATTAATTAATATCTAAAACTTCAGAGAGATAACAGCCCCCACAAAACCTATTTAGTTTTTTTTTTTGCAAACCAGTCCTAGAATTTGCTGAATCAGAGCTGTTTTTCCTCAAATCCTGGAGATGATCATTGTTTAAAGTGATAGGGCATGTTCTTGTTCTAGGCTACAACCAGCTCCTTGCTCCATTCCCTGCAAAGACTTAAGTTATTACATGAAAAGGGATAGAAATCCCTCACTAAAATTGATCAAACTTATTTGATGTGAATCAGAGAGAGAAGCACAAAGGGTTCCACCATCAAGGATGGTAACAGGAAAAAAATTCACTATTTTTAAATAAAATCTGATTCATATCCCAGACATTAACTACCACTGAATAGCAGAGGAGCAGCAGTTAAAAAGCCATTCTGTATTCTCAGAATTTCTGCTTCATAAGGAATTTAATTTTTTTTCTTTTATCATATGAATTTTAGTTTGCTTGTTTTTTGAATGCTCTGAAGAAAAAAGAAAATCACTATAGATGTTGAATGTTGAAGTGCAAGGCCACTCTTTATAAGTATGGTACTCTAATCTTTATTATTTGTTGCAGGTAATTGCTAGCATTGTGATGCTTTCTAATTAGAATAACCCTGAGTGCCAATTAAAAGATGAAATGCTTAGGTATATTCTCTAAAAATATTTAAAAGCTGAATTATTGAAGTAAATGTGCAAGTTTAATGTGCTCAAGGTTTGTGGGTTTTTTAATATGAGTAAATGGACCAAACTATTTAAGTCTTAAGAAAAAGAACTCTTTGTGAATTTTGAACAGCTTGAACAAAATATGTGTCTTTGAAAACACCACAGTAGAAATATGGGTGAGGATGGAAAAATGCCCATAATTGGTTTTTTTTTTATTTATATTGCTGCCTTTGCTACTTGATAGTTATTTACATGTCATAGCTCTCATGCATGTATTTGTGCAAGAACAGGAACATTTACATGATAAGAAGATAATGCATTAGTTAAATATTTTGCATGCACAACTGCATTTAGCTTTATAGTTTTCATCTGAATTTTGTAGTTTTCATAATTCCATTAGAATATTAGAATTTATTAAATCAGTTTTAAAGTAGAGACTTAACCAAGGTTATTGCTTATACTGCATAGGATTTTATACATTTTAATTTCTTTTGAAGTCTTTTTCAAAACATTACTTTAACAGTGATATTAGTCATTACAATATAATTATTGTGTCAGTGTAGCTGGAGGAAAAAAGTCTAGTCAATGCACTATGTATTTGACTGAATTATTTGCCAAAAAGTCAACCTTCAATATAAATATTTGTACAAGAAGTATATTCAGACTTTGTAATTTATATTCAGACCTGCTGTGAGGATGTGAATGTCTAAGAAGATATTTTTCCCACCCCAGTGTCAAAGTCAATCTCTAATTACCCAGCTTCATGTGCTAATTGCATGGGTCATTCATATTTTAATTGGACCTGTGTCCATATTATTGATGCCAGTTTTCATGGTGGCCCATTGTGAACTCCTGCAATAATTCAGGAACAAGATAAAGCCATTAGCCAGGAAAAACAGAGAAACAAGTTTGTCTCTTCTTGATTGGAACCTTCTTTTAGTGTAGTTACTGACACAGTTCTAGTTTCTCCTTTCAGCCTGTAGGCTGGTGTTTCTCCTTGCTTTCAACACTCCTGGCTTTAAATAGTCAGTAGCCACTAGTTCTGAGAGGTGCTCCATGGCAGCTTTGTGAGTTCCAAGTATCTCCAAAATAAAAGTCAAAATTGTATTTAGATTGGGCTTGCCTGAGAGGTTTCAAGGAAAAGCAAGCAACATGCTTCAGGTTAAGCACTTCAATAAATTGTCTTAAAATTAGACCAAACAGGCTGCTTTGCCTGCTGCAGAGGGACCACATTGCTGCCATGGAGGTACACCTTTTCCACAGTTTTGTTTCTATATTATACAGATTTGGCTGAGGTACTTGACTGATTGCCATTCCAACTATGCTTTAATCATAATTTGATGTTTCTGTTAGAGTAATATTTTTCAAGTGACTGTCTTTGGCCTGATGTAAACATTAATTTTTTTTCTCTTTTTTCTTTCCCACTGTCACTTTTTTTTTTCCCTTTTGGCACTTTCTTTTTCATGTTGTCTCAACTTTTCCTCTTTTTTTTTCCTAAAATTTACTTCTATTTCACACTCTGGATTTTCTATAACAATTCTTATCCACACAGACAGATGCTGTGAAGCTCCTAGACGTGAGAATGGAGGCCAGTCCCTGCAGCTGAATGCTGCTGTTTTCTCTCTCATTTTAGTCAAAAGTTTCTGGTGCATGTTTTCATACTGTTGATAATAAGGCAAACAATGTGTGTTCTGCCTATCTCAGTTTTTTATTTGTGGGAAAATAAGCACACACCTTAAAAAAAAAAAATTGTACTTTTCTATAGCTCTTCCAAACTTTCCATTCCTAATCAGGATCTTAAATAGTGTAATTACATCAGGCTGTGTGTGCAAAATTCTTCATCAGGCATTTGTAAGTCTGGTGAGTTTTGTGACAAATTGGACAGGTAATGCTTGAAACTCCAGTCTGACAGAACGTGGAGAACCTGACTTACTGAATTTGATCAATGCAATTGGATTCTGATTTCTCAACTAGATTTTGGTGATCAGAAATCCATGCAGAGACCTTACCATTGCCAGCAGCATGGCTTTCCAGGTACACCACCAATTCATCTTTCAGGAGAATATTTTCATTTTTTATTAATCCTTTGCAAAGGGATTAATAACCTCGTACTGGTTCCTGGCACAAGGTGCTTAAAATTTTATGCTGAATAAAAAACTGTTCCNTAGCCTCTAGTTCTGAGAGGTGCTCCATGGCAGATTTGTGAGCTCCAAATATCTCCAAAATGAAATTGTGATTAGATTGGGCTTGCCTGAGTGGTTTCAAGAAGAAGCAAGAAACATGCTTCAGGTTAAGCACTTAAATAAATTGTGTTAAAATTAGACCAAACAGTTTNGTCTGGTGGAAGGTGTCCCTGTTGACAGCAGAGGATCTTTAAGGGTGTGCTTTAAGGTCCCTCCCAACCCAGGCCACTGTGGTTCTGTGAATACAGACATGTTTTGCACTTTCTAATGGATTTTAACAAATATATCTTCCCTAGGTCATTGTTTATGAATTGTTTTAGTTGGTAAAGTTTCATTTCCAATGCTTTTTCTGTGCCTCTCCATTGCCATGCCTCAGCACATAAAACAGGTCCCTGCCCAACAAAATCACTTCTTGTGACTGCAGAGGTGCCACATTTCATTTCACGGCATCTCTTGGGCTTGGAAGCTCCAGGGGTTCAATTTTGACCTGTAATAAAAATGGAAAAAGTGGGGGTTTTTCCTATTTTACATCTTAAAAACATGGCTTATGAGCACTGCAGCAGTGTGTGCAAAATCTCAGGAAAAAGATTTTATTAAATAAGAGTCCATACAGATATTTTAATGCATTTATTTGATTTTAAAATTTATGTAGTTGTCTAAGGGTTCATTTCTCTGTTGCATACAGAATAACCTGAGAAAGCAATGCACTTTAAAGCTAAGGCAGAATTAAATATTTATTTTAAGACAATTCCCTTCAATCATTAGTAAATATAACAAACCTGATAAATTAACTGTATATGTTGACTTTTTTCCTCCTTATAGTTCATATCTTTTGGGATCTAAAAATAAAAATTACCTTACAAATTGGAAATCAATTGGTCAAATTTAAGTATCTGTGTATCTTCACTCAGGCAATTTTCTTATTTCTGAGAAATATTGATTATGATGATTTTTGCCTGTTTTGAAATATTTTTGGAAGTTTTTACTTTAGGACATCATTAATAAAACCTCTCCTCATCTAAACCAGCTAACAGTCATTTTAGGAAATTGGACTATGTCACAAGTAAGATGTCTTCTGAATGCATGTGTGTGAGTACACAGAGTAATTTATTGACAGAAATACTTTTTTAAATAATTCACAAATTGAGTGTAATGAAATAGATGAAATTGAAAAGATTGCTCTCTAGAAAACATTGGTTTCATTGTGATCTGCAGAGAAGCTCTCACTGCAAAGTCAAGTCACCCTTCCATCCATGGCTCAGGACACTCTGTTCTGTCACTCCCACTTAGTATCNGAACATATTTTCAATTGAGTATAACTCAGACAAGTGCTGTTGCTAATGCTAAATTTATTTTTAGTGAAAGGATCACCTTGGGCAGGAACTTTTGCAAGAGGTTTTATTTTTTTTTCCCTCTTACCATTCTGAAAATGTAGATAGTGAAGATGTTTGTTGTTATCACTGTTGTCACTATTGCCTCCTGTGGAACACATGGTTGGTGTTCTGAACAGTAAAGAAAATTTAATTTCAGACCCAATCAAAACTAATGAACACTTGCCACTGGTATAAAGAGTCTTAAATAACACATTGTCTCATAAACTGAAAAACTAAATAGGATCTTATAAGGTTGCACAGTCTCATCCCAGTATTTGCTTGTTTTCTAGCATTCTCCTAATTTTCTGAAATTCGAAATTTTAATGCTACTCTACTAAATGTTGCCTAACATATTTTTCACCTTCCACATACCACTGTTCTTAATTTTTTTTTAAATAAAGCAAGACAGGTTAGCAGAAAAGCAGAAAAATGGAAATTCCCATATCATTTTCTACTCTGCTAAAACACTTGAGGAGCTCTTTACCAGCTATACATTTATTATCTTAGCAAGCCATTCTAACATTGCAGATAAGCACAGNATAGGATCTTATAAGGTTGCACAGTCTCATCCCAGTATTTGCTTGTTTTCTAGCATTCTCCTAATTTTCTGAAATTCGAAATTTTAATGCTACTCTACTAAATGTTGCCTAACATATTTTTCACCTTCCACATACCACTGTTCTTAATTTTTTTTTAAATAAAGCAAGACAGGTTAGCAGAAAAGCAGAAAAATGGAAATTCCCATATCATTTTCTACTCTGCTAAAACACTTGAAGAGCTCTTTACCAGCTCTACATTTATTATCTTAGCAAGTCATTCTAACATTGCAGATAAGCACAGGGGAAGATAAGACAGGAATTAGGGTGCAGAGACTGATCAACTGTGAACTCTCCAAACATACTGTGAAGGAGATAATGAAAAGCCTTGAGAAATTTTAGCAGCTAAATATACATTATGAGTGGCAAGTTGGCTTTTGTCCTCAGTGTCACGATGCCACTGGGATAAAGAGGCAAATTTGGATCACTTATCTTTTTTTCCAACTGATAGTGGCTTCGGCTGGGAACTTTATAAATTTGCTCTGTTAAGTGAGAGAAATTTTAGGTCTGCTCCAATTTAATTTATTCTGTGCTTTGTATTTTGAGGTTATCAAGTGCTTTGAATGTGATCCTTTTTCTTTTGGCCTTTTTCTTCCCATCAAATTCCAAAGAGGACGAGTTAAGCCAATATTCTGGGGATTATGTGACTGCAGATCCAGGCAGGTTTGGGCAGTGACCCAAAACCTCTGTAATGAGAAAGAAAAAGTGGAAGAGAAAAATGTCCTTGGGTTGTCATATGTCTCCTCAGCTGAAAAACTAATACAGCTTTGTTTATAGTTCTCTTTATGAGTGTTTCATAATTGTATCTTTAAAAACAATGAGAGGGAGGTTACTCCACCATATTTTGTGCAGTCTGTGGAAATATTCAGATGATTTTGTAATCTTGGCTTCTTACAGACAAGAATGAGAAAAAAAATGAACAGAGACATTTTCAAATTAAATTATAATTCATAGGTATAAGCTGAACAGCTTAAAATTGTAATTTAAACTCTATTAAAATGATAAATATGTCTTCACAAATTGAATTCAATATAATTCTGACATTAGTATTTAAATGTTAGATAAGTAAATTTGTTCCTTTAAATGTGATAATTGTAAAAGGGATTTTAGGTCTTATGACTGACAATGTAAAATGTTACCTTTTTTTAACATTGTCACATATTTTGAAATGCTAATATTAAACTGTCTATAAGACCAAAGTCCTAAAATATTCTCTGCTGATCTTATGCTTTAAATCCAAATTGGTGGCACAGAAACTTAAAAAGGGTGATGATTATTCTGTGATACAGCAGTTTATCTCTAAGGAACAGCATTTTTAAAATGTTCTGATTTACAACCTTTGGAGTCTAAGGCTGGCTTCTTTCCTAATCAGATTTTATTTGTTGTCTTCCTTCTTTCCAGAGTTTTGACAAGTTCTTAACATACAAATTGTTCACAAATCAAAGTATTTACATAATGCAACTTCCAATGTGATCCTAACAACCCCAACTGCTGTGGGGTTATTAGAATATAAATTGCTGTCTCTCTAAATAGGAAAAACACTGCCCAGAAATAGACATGCATATTGCATTCATTGGGAATAAAATATAACTTCTGAGTGGTTTGGTGAGGTGTACAAAACATACAATTACCAGATTAAAAAACGACATTCCATTTAATTCTTTTGTAAAAGTATGAGGCCAAGGACTGATGCAAAAAATATGTGAACAATATTTATTTAAAAGATCAACAGATCTGGTGGTTTAATTACACACCTAACCTTATTCTCAGTCAGTTTTCAGAGTCTTACCATGTACTCTCTTTTCATCATGGAAACCTGCAGAGGCACCACTCAAAGGTGTATGCAAATGTCAAATCAACTCATTAAGCCTGAAAAAACAAGTGGTTTTTTTAATTAAATACATAATGGAGACTTGTATACAATTTGTCATTGTGCTAATAGTGGTCAATTCTCTGTCTGTTGTCCAGTATGTTGGTGATTTCTGGTTGTTCATTTTCCCAGGAATTTTAGGAGCAAAGGGAAAAAAAAAAGAAAATAGTACCTTTAGAATGCAAGTTGACTAATCTATAGAGATCTGTAGCTTCTGAGGTCCATAATGACATCTTCCCTTCATTTAGGGCTCATTTATGCTGATCACATTTGCTTAATCCATTCATTTCCTTCAGACATATGAGGAATGTTCAGTTTTCCACTGCTACATATTTATCATCATAATGCATAAGTGATGGCAAATCACCTTTTCCCTTTAATGTCTTAGTATATAAAGCTGATGGCACCAAATACCAACTTTGCCTGGTTAGAAACACTCTCTGGGTGTAAGCTGTACACTTGAGAGCTGTGCAAAGTTTAGATATTTTACAACTAGAGCAACAAACTGTGGTAGGAATATCCATTTTTGTTCATTTCTAATAGGGTCTGAAGTCCCAAGAAGCTGTGGCAGTAATGCTTGTCACCATGCAATTATTATATTCTATGATATTCTTATTAACAGTCCTGTATATTCATTTTACATGTTTAACATTTTTGTACAGGCAATTTCCCGTGTATATTTTATTTACATAAGATTTTAATTTTAATGCATGTATTAAGTGCCCATAATAGAAACAAAGGAAATCTTTCTCAGTTTGTTTTCAACAGAATTACAAATGAAAATACATACAATGTGGTAAAAACTAATTCTGTGAAAAATACTGGATATACTGCAACATCTGTAAGTTTGTGCTTTCAAAAACAGTGTGAAAAGCAAGGAAACAATCAGGATTTAAAGTAGTTCATTTTAATTTGTGAAACATTGCTTATTTTTATCTTGTTCATAATTCATTGCCATTTTGCTCCACTGATTCTTTTGTGCATGCAGCACTTGTTGTCATTTCTGCTTTCTCCCTGAAGAATGTGTGCATGGTGTAACTGTGATGTCCCTCAGAACCTTTCCAAACACAATGTCAAGAAATGTATGTAGCTTTGTGTCTTTCATCTGTTGTTCAAAGTTCATTTTAGTTCATGCAACTTCTGTCTTCATTTTTTTGTAATAAAGAAAACTGACTTAAAGCATTTCTATCTGGATTTTCTTTATTGCTGATAAATGTTCTTTTTTTTTCTTGTGCTATCTACATGATGTATTTTGTATCTGAAAAGATTTTTAGCATTGTGTCTGTATTTTTTCCACAGTTTTTTATCCAATAGTAAATATTAAAAAAACAAACAAATAAACAAAAATTCACTTCAAACATCAAAATAGCTCAAATTAGAATTTGTGAAATTGGAGTTTGGTTCATATTAGGTGGCTGCCATGCTGCTGCACCAGTGAACAAGTATGTGCAATGTCTGTAGAAATCTGCAGCCTGAACTTGCTCCATTCTGATTTAATCTGCCTGATTGAAGTTGTATCCCCAAAGGCAGATGTTTTAATACTGGGAAAAGCTGTACCTTACCAAGCAGGACTCTGCTGGAAGTTGTTGTAGCATTTAAAGGTAAAAACATGCACCATATAATGGCAGCACTTTTAATATTAAACTGCTCTTTTTGTAGCTAATCCTATAAGACATTTCTATATCTAAAATGTTATTCCAAGTATTGCTTCTTAAAACTGTTGTGTTTGAATTTGCATATGTCTTAAAGAAAATTCTGTCAAACCTGAGGTATCCTCTTAATTTAAATACAATCCCAAGATAGTTTGGCTCTTTTTCAGACCTCCTGGCTACAATTCTCCAAGTAGAGTTGTCAACCACTATAAAGATGTAAAAATCCCCCATGCCTCTGAGGCTTGTGCACAGCATGATTTTGAATTCTCCTAAATGAAGCAATTAAAATAATTTATCCTTTTATGTAATAGCAGCACTGAAGCCACACACAAGTGTATGTTCTCAGTTCTCCCATCAATCTCAATCTGCAGAGATTCTTGGAAACTCCTCCAAGAGACACGTTCAGTGATCTGCTGTCAATTTGTGTGAGGAAACTGGAGCACAGAAACTTTTCCCAAATCTATTGGAAACCAAAGCCTGGGTGCAGTGCTGATGCCATGAACCCACAGTGCAGCCTTTCCCTCCCAAGGCACAGGAGGAGTGGGATCTCTCTCTGCCTGCATTTTCCTGGGGCTCCCCATGGGAGGAGACAATGCTAAAAAATACCCTTTAGTGTGATGACTGAGTAAATACAAGGACAAAGCAGCTATCGCTGTAACTGGCTAACTCATTAGGCATATTAGAAATGCTCCTGAAGTCTGCTTAGGGATAATTTGATTATGCAAAGGATCTCTTTTTTTTAAACTTTGCTTAAAAAAAATAGTAAGTGACAATTCCAGAGAACATTTTCTCAACACAGGATACTTTTTCTAGTAAATAAAGAGTTTTTTCTCTCCTTTCCCCTGTTATCCCTCAATGGCCATGGACAAGACACTGTTGTCAGAAACACCTGAACTGCTCTTTGCATTACATTTCCTTTATTTAGCTGTTGCTTGTATGCCTATTAAGACACCTTCCAATGAAAAAAACGTTGTAAAGGCCCATTAGAGTAAATGAGAACTCAAGTCCTACTTACTCCAAATCCTGAGAGAATCATAATACAAGATGTTTTTGCTATAAAATCTAAAGGCAAAAATCTATTTCAGAAAACTTGTTGGCAAGAGGACCTCAGCCATAATGAAGAAAAATTCCTTCACTTAGAGAAGTGTTAGAAAAGTGCAACCTTTTAGACACACTTATTTCAGCAGCTCACATCTGTATAAATGATAATCCTTGTTACCACAGGCTCCCCTGACTCACTCCAGCTCAGATTTCATCAGACATGGGAGACAATGAAGATCTGTCACTTAGGAGTAAAAGAAAGTCAGAGGAAGGCAGTAGTACTGTCCCCTTGCTTTTCCAAGTTGTGTGTCAAGTGCATCTGTCAGAGCACATTGCTCAGTGGTGCAGCTCAGAGCACAATCCATGTGTTTGTCCACTGCCCTCCAGCAGTATCTGTCCTAGCAGAGAGTTATAGGAAAAACCACTGAGGAAGAAAAAGCATTACAATTAATGTCAATTATAGCCTTGTTAGCATCTTTTTGCATTAGGGAATGGAATAGAAAAGAATGCTCCTCACTGTCACACTCTCTTTTGTATCACAGTCCCCCCAGTAAATGTTGTAAAGAATCCAAATGATTTCCTGCAAGCTGATGTTGCAAATGTAGTGATTTCTTTATTTCATTTGAAGGGAGACATGATGCTTCTAGGCATTGACCTGCCTCAAAAGACAAGTTTTATTGATATAAATTGCTGAAAACAGGTCATGAAACTCTGGATGTGGCAGCCAAAATACTGGAGCTTCTTTGGGTAGGGGGAATCATTGGTTCTTTACTTCTTTTGGTCATGGCCTGCCACTCTTTTACTGTTAACTGGTAGAAAGTTTTATAGAGCTGTTTAATTTTTTTGGTACTGCATTACAATTGTTCTGGTGCTCATCAGTGGATACAGAATTTTAAGATCTATATTTTCTGTCTTTTTAGAGCTTTTGAATAAGTATATGCATTTTGTCAGACTTTGAGTCTAGAAAAAGTTCCAAATCAGAAAAAACAAAGACAATATTCAGAGGCAGTGCTAAAATAGCTGTCAGGGTTGGGCACAGTTTTAAGGGTCAATACAAAAGTGTGCTTCAACTTGATAAATAAGAATGTTTTTTTTCCTGCCATGACCCAGTGCAGTATTTCAATTTCACCCTCTAGTTAGTTAGTTCATAATTTTCACATTTTTACTTTTGATTGAGAGCAGTTTACTTGATCTTCTAACTGCCTTGAAAGAAAGGAGAAATGTATCATAACTCTGCACCACACATATGCAGCAGCCAGGTGTTACCNTAGAAAGTTTTATAGAGCTGTTTAATTTTTTGGTACTGCATTACTATTGTTTTGGTGCTCACCAGTGGATACAGAATTTTAAGATATATATTTTCTGTCTTTTTAGAGCTTTTGAATAAGCATATGCATTTTGTCAGACTTTGAGTGTAGAAAATCTTCCAAATCCAATAAAAAACAAAGACAATATTCAGAGGCAGTGCTAAAATAGCTGTCAGGGTTGGGCACAGTTTTAAGGGTCAATACAAAAGTGTGGTTCAACTTGATAAACAAGAATTTTTTTTTCCTGCCATGACCCAGTGCAGTATTTCAATTTCACCCTCTAGTTAGTTAGTTCATAATTTTCACATTTTTACTTTTGATTGAGAGCAGTTTACTTGATCTTCTAACTGCCTTGAAAGAAAGGAGAAATGTATCATAACTCTGCACCACACATATGCAGCAGCCAGGTGTTACCTTGTAAGCCAGGAAAGTATTTTATAACATTGGGTTTTTTTTCCTTAAAAACTCAAATTACTGTAAAAGGGAGGTTTGGGTAATCATCTGTCTTTCATCTTAACTTCAATCCATGCCCACTAAGGAGCAGGGAAGGGAATAATGCACAAGAAGTTGCTAACTCTCTTTTCTCCCAACAAAACTTGGTATCACTGAAGGTGTAAAAGAAGCATCTGGACCTCACCTTATCCAACCCCCCAGCTCACAGGGAGTACTTGTCACAAAGATTGCAATTACTATTTAATTGTAGCAGTAATTGTTTATTNGTGCAGTATTTCAATTTCACCCTCTAGTTAGTTAGTTCATAATTTTCACATTTTTACTTTTGATTGAGAGCAGTTTACTTGATCTTCTAACTGCCTTGAAAGAAAGGAGAAATGTATCATAACTCTGCACCACACATATGCAGCAGCCAGGTGTTACCTTGTAAGCCAGGAAAGTATTTTATAACATTGGGTTTTTTTTCCTTAAAAACTCAAATTACTGTAAAAGGGAGGTTTGGGTAATCATCTGTCTTTCATCTTAACTTCAATCCATGCCCACTAAGGAGCAGGGAAGGGAATAATGCACAAGAAGTTGCTAACTCTCTTTTCTCCCAACAAAACTTGGTATCACTGAAGGTGTAAAAGAAGCATCTGGACCTCACCTTATCCAACCCCCCAGCTCACAGGGAGTACTTGTCACAAAGATTGCAATTACTATTTAATTGTAGCAGTAATTGTTTATTATATATACAATGTGATTCTGTGAGAGCACAGAGAAATTCTGACATGTAACATCCTTGACTGTCATGTCATATATTGATGTTGCATGTTTTGTTCCCCTGCAGAAGGAAAAGCTTTTTTTTTGCCATGGATAAAGCTTAGCTGTCCACTGTCAGAGGTTGCCCAGGGAAGGTCTGGGTGTCCCAACCCTGGAAGTNAACCCTGGAAGTGTTCCAGGCCAGGCTGGATGGGGCTTGGGGCAGTCTGGTCTAGCAGGAGGTGTCCTGTCCATGGCAGGGGAGTTGTAATGAGATGAGCTTTAAGGCTCCTTCCAGCCCAAAGCATTCTCTGACTCTGTGCACAGGTAGAGATGGAGATTCTCCCTTTTGACCTGCTTCCCTTGGAGTATCTGGTGCAGAACCCTCACAGGAATTTAGTCTGAACTCACATTTGAGAGTCCAGAAAATTAATCTTTTCACTTAGTTCTTTTCACTGGAAAGTTCTGTTTCACTTGCCAAAGCTCTTCATTCCTCTTTCTCATCAAATGAGGATTTCTGCAAAAATGTTCAATTATCTCATTAGAAATCATCAGAAACATAACTTATTCAATAAGAGAGAACTTCAAAATTGCCAAAACTTTCAACGTCATTTGTAGAAACTTGCATTGGGGTTTTTCAATTTTTTTTTTATTTTTTCACATTTCTGAAAGTTTTTTAATCTTATTTCCATAACTATTCATTGATGAGCACTTATTTGAAGAAGTGGCTTGAAAAAAGTGTCTCATCATCAGGGCAACGTATTACATTATTTATGCCACAGTCTATATAACAAAACCATATCCTTTTAAATCAAGCATATTTTTCACAAATTCTAATTGAAACTCATTCAGAACTATGGAACTTATGCTTCCTTTTTTTTTTTTTAATTTTTTTTTAACAAGCAGTGTTTTAAAAGGCCCTCTATAGTTAGATGAGTAAGTCAGGTCTACAATAAACATTAAAAAAAAATCTAAGAACTGATTCTTTCATACTAACACTGAATTTTTATGATTTAAAATGTTTGTTTTCAGCTAGAAAAATAAAAAGGTATGTGATGCATAAGAACTTNATCATCAGGGCAACGTATTACATTATTTATGCCACAGTCTATATAACAAAACCATATCCTTTTAAATCAAGCATATTTTTCACAAATTCTAATTGAAACTCATTCAGAACTATGGAACTTATGCTTCCTTTTTTTTTTTTTAATTTTTTTTTAACAAGCAGTGTTTTAAAAGGCCCTCTATAGTTAGATGAGTAAGTCAGGTCTACAATAAACATTAAAAAAAAATCTAAGAACTGATTCTTTCATACTAACACTGAATTTTTATGATTTAAAATGTTTGTTTTCAGCTAGAAAAATAAAAAGGTATGTGATGCATAAGAACTTTGTTATTTCAGAGCACAAAGTAGAACTACTATTTTGAGTTTGTTTGGTACATACTGGAAAACTGTAAAAACCCCAAATCTGTAATGTAACTATAATAACAATAGCAACAAAACAAAAATAATATAATATAAGGCAACACTTTGATAATGAAGTTGCTTTCCAAACTTGATGGGAACACTCNATTTTTTTTTAACAAGCAGTGTTTTAAAAGGCCCTCTATAGTTAGATGAGTAAGTCAGGTCTACAATAAACATTAAAAAAAAATCTAAGAACTGATTCTTTCATACTAACACTGAATTTTTATGATTTAAAATGTTTGTTTTCAGCTAGAAAAATAAAAAGGTATGTGATGCATAAGAACTTTGTTATTTCAGAGCACAAAGTAGAACTACTATTTTGAGTTTGTTTGGTACATACTGGAAAACTGTAAAAACCCCAAATCTGTATTGTAACTATAATAACAATAGCAACAAAACAAAAATAACATAATATAATATAATTTAAGGCAACACTTTTTTGATAACAAAGTTGCTTTTCAAACTTGATGGGAACACTGTTTGTAATATGACATTATTATTTCATCTAGTCACAGAGTCAGAACTCCTGTATAACATAAAAAGAAAAAAAATTCACATTTGTTTTGTTTTTGAAATTATATATTAGGATATGATTTTTGAAGCCAGTGAGGAAAGGCCTTAATCTGCTTTAACAGCTCTTGGGATTAGTTTTGCAGCTGACTTTGGTGGGAGCAGAAGATAGGCAAGTACAAAATCAAAGCCATTTAAGAAAGAATAGAATTAAGCCACAGATGAATATCTAAAAAATGATTTTATATTTTTTCATTAAGATTAAAGATAAACCATCACACAGGTGGATTTAAAGAAGAAGGCAGTGCAGTTTCTGCCTGTTTTCAGAAGTTCCTGAGATGCTCAGACAGGTGAGGAGACTGATCAGTGCTTCTCACTCAGCCACTGGATTTGCCCATGTTCCTGTCACTCTTTGGTGTGCAGGAGATCAAGGAGAGAGATGCTGGGAAAATATTGAGAATTTTAAGAAATCAGACTGAGAAAAAAGAAAACCCTGCAGGAACAAAATGGTTTCATGTAGGAAAAAAATGACTTGGGACTGGTAGAGTAGTAGTGAGCATGGGGAATGCTGGATGTAAAGGAAATCATCAGCCATGAAAAGATGAAGAAATATGCAGCAAATACTTGTGTATCACCCATAGGAAGAAAATGAAAAATGCAGAACAGAGGGTCCCACACAGCTCTGGCAAATGTTATACAAAGGGGAAATATTGGGACTGGGAATGTTTCCTTCACTGGCCAGTGAAGAGACTGTGTAGACATTTCTGTTACTGAATCATTTAAAATGGGAACCTTGCCATGTTCCAAGGACACTGGAAGTGCTGCTCACAGCAGTGGAAAATGTATCTCTTCATATTAAAAACTTCTTAAGACTCCATTAAGAAAAAAATTCCTAAAAGTAAACCAGAAAAAAAACCCCTCAATTTCTTTGGATTAACTTGGATTAAATGACCCCAATTTTTCTCCATCACATTCTAGTTGGGGGTTCAGAGGGTACAGAGATTCATTCTATTAGGTCTGTAAAGCTGATAATAGAATTTACTGGTATTATAACAATTTAAATATATGAGCTTTTTAATAAGCTGGAATTATAGATCCACTTATGTCTTCTTTACAGTTCATACTGGTGAACAAAAATTACTGAAGGTTACAAAGGAATTCACCAAATATGTGGGTGGATATAGGAATAAAGTAAGTTTTGGAAGACCTATCAGAAAGTGTAATAAATATTTAAGTAGGAATCCTGTTTTTTAGAAAGGGAAAAAATTTAAAATGTCAACTTCCAATATTGCTGATGGGGAAATAATTTCATTGCTGTATGGTTAGTTTTATAATTTATGTTTTTAAGTCTTTCTGAACAAAGGAAAATAACTTTGAAATAATAGCTGTCTGTTTTTCTGCTTATCCATCCATGGAAATATAGACATTGAATTCTAACTTGTTGTATAATAACATTGTGAAGATAATTTCTGTAATAAAGCAGCCCCTACAACAGACAATTTAGTCAATTGCTTAAGAAGTAAAATGTTCCCCTTCTTTTGAAAAAAAGGTTTTACTTTTCCATTTCAGAGTTCTAAACAAAGACTAGACAATGAATAGATTTTTATTGATTCAGAATAACTTTAAAATGACATTAGAAGTGGTAAAGATATTATCACTGAACTTATTTAAGCAGAAATATGAAAGCTTAAATGTTGTGCTCAATCTGAAAACAATCTATATTGTACTGGGAGCTGGAAGAGAAAGAAGAGGAAGATGATATTAGTAACCCAATTAAATGTGTGTATTATGTGACATGGTGTAATGGTTTGGTGTCTGTTACAACAGGACTCAGGTAATCTCCGGCTCAGAATGACCCTGCTGTTATTTTGGCAGCAGGCAGAGCAGCAGAGGGGGATGTCCCAGTGAGTGCTGCTGACTCAGGTGTGGCTCCAGGGCACGGGAGCACCAGGGGAGTGATGCTGGTGTGCAGCACCCTCGGGCAAACACCCCCAGTGCCACTGCCCTGGGGTGTACCCAGCACGGTCTGACAGCAGGAAATTGTCACTGGCTGATTCCTGAGCTTGTGTGGCATCTTCTTGAATCATCTGGGTGCATGAGCCTTTCCTGAGACACCTTTTTTCCCCTAGATAATGATCAGAGACAAATCCTCTCCTCTCTAAGCCTAATCTGGGTTCACAGACTCCTGTAAATCACACTGCTCAAAAGGGTTTGTAGCATTGCTGTCAGGGAAATATTAACCAAGGCTAAACATTAAAACATTTTCCTTGAGATTTGTAATGAAGTAAAATTAGCTAAACATCAGCTCTCACAATTCACGCACAGAAAGAAGATCAGGTGTGGAATATGTTTATTTTGAAGTGTATGATTGCATTTTCAAGGTACAAGACTAAACAAGATGAGGTCCTAACCCTATAATCATGTGATGATATGCATATTTCCTCCCATATTAAATTATTTAAGACTAACTGCGTGCACCTGTTTGCAGATTAAATAGCTTGAATTAGGTTATTTTTCACTCTAATTCAGAAAATTACAAGAATAAATACTGCTTTGTCAGTCTCTTAAACCTTTCAGTAATTCTGCTTAGCACCACCACTAATTAATTGTATTTGAAATGCAGAAAAGAGAACTTATATCAATGTTCATGTTGAACATTGAAAATGTTTTCCTTTGCCTTATTGATACTCTTAGTCATGGAATGTTAAGATGTGATATTACTTGCTGTTAAATAATGCCATTTAGGTTCTGTGAACTTTCAGGAATTTTGGCAATGGAAAAATATTATGCAGAAGAAATGGGGTTTTTGTGATTTTAATATAAATGGTTAATCATCAGGACTGTTTATTTCCAATAATTTCTGAATGGTTCATTCCTAAACATTTTTTGCTCTCCTGACCAACAGCTTAGAAAATGATATTTTGGTATATATAAATGATATAACATTGATATTAATATTATTAATAAGCCTTAATTTTCTTTCCTTCAAGACACTCTTTTCAATGGTCTTGGCCTTGGTGCTGTCATTGGCCTGGGAGTGGCAGCCCTGCTGCTAATCCTGGTGGTGACTGACGTGAGCTGCTTCTTTGTGCGGCAGTGTGGATTGCTCATGTGCATCACCAGGAGGATCTGTGGCAAAAAGAGTGGCTCAAGTGGGAAAAGTAAAGAACTGGAAGAAGGAAAAGCTGCTTACTTGTGAGTATCAATCATGTGTGTTGGAAACATCCTTAAAAGAAAAGGTTGGCTGTCCAACTTACATTGACTTCATGGCCATTTTGTGGTGTTGCAAAGGGAATGAATAAAATGCTTCTACTACTTGGAAACGTGGTCCTCTGAGGTGTGTGGGGTTCTTTACTGCCTTTAAAAGAAAAGTTGAGACACAAAAAAAGGAATTTACTGTAGCTCAGTTTAGGATGACCTCTTTGTCCAGCTTGACACAAAGGAAATCAATTGTAATTCAGTACTACTTACACACACAGATTTGGCTCATGAGGAGCAGGTAAAGGATGATTGGAACTCCATTTCTGCAAATCCATCTTTGAGCTGCTGACACCCAAAAATTCGGCCTGAGGCTGTGACAGTGCCAGTAAATCCAGGAGTGAAGGACAAGGTATTACAGAAAATCCGTGAGAGAGTTTTTCCTTTTAGACCAAGCACTTAATGGAAAATCTTGATTCTTTTCTGTAGACTTTAGGAATGAAAGGTCTTGTTGATTTTTTTTTTTAGTAGGAGTGCTGAATTGGATGTGGGTGAAATGGTGCTGAGTGATTGTTCCTCATAGCAACAGTCAATGACTTCTAACAGGAGTGGGAAATAAACAATACTGATTCTCACAAATACTCTTCTGTAGTGGCTACTCCATTACACAAATGTGAATGAACTGATCATTGATGTGGAAACATGATCTCTTAATTTATTAGAGTGGATAATGAGATCTCTGGCAAAACAGTTCAAGTACTGATTACATAAATAATCACACTTTAGAGACGTGACATTTATTGAGTTTTCAGTAGGTAAACTGGAAAGAATATAACTTATGATCCTTCATTTTGAACATTTTTTCTTTTTTTACTGGAAAAAAATCATAATTTCCTCATCCTATTCATCAGATAGGCAACTTACACATGCACATGCAGTTTAAATAATATTTGCTGGTCCAACTGCTCCATGCCTCTCCCAATAGTCAGGCCTTGCAGTTCATTGTCCTTCAGCTTCCTAGACCCTCTCCATGTTCAGATGGATGTGGAGTGCATTAGATCTTGCAGCACTCATCATTCATAGCTGAGCAGGTGTCTCCAGTGCCAGGAGTGGAGGTGTAAGTGTCTTTTTGGGGTTTAATTCTGGCTGTTTGGTTTCAGGCTGTGTCTTTCTTAGGTTGAGTTATTCTTAGAGGAGGTGCCATTTCAGAAACAACTCCAGAGTGCAAAACCAGTTCTGAGAGAATACAAGAGTATTTATATCAAATAATGCTTCCAAATAGAAATAATGGCATCAAATAGCTGTTTCCTAATTCTCCACATCTGACAGGGAAAGACTAGCAGTGTTTTTTCCATCATGGGAAGCCAGCCTGTCTGGATCAGTGGAGTCAAGATGTGAAGCTTCTGGCACTGACTCAGCTGCCCTTTCCTATTGAGCACAGCACTTCAGTTTGTGCTTTAGTTTCCCATTCAAGGTGTACAGACCCTCCTGAATGGGAGGACCTTAGGGAGATAAAGTTGGAAATGTCATTTGACAGCAGTTTATACTTTGCTACCGACATCTTATAACCAAATACCATTCCATGCTGTCCCAAAAAAGCATCCAGCTGGTCTCTTGATATCAACTCTGCTGCTGAACTTCTTTTGCAAGAACAGCTGTGTTATTTAATCATATTTCTTTCCTTGTCAGAGTGGTCTTCAGTCAGTCAGACCTTAAAATATTTGAGACAGTTCTTATTTTAGCCTATTCTCTGCATTAATAATTGTCAGACTAAACTTCCAGGAAAGATTGAAGAACATTGAAATTTATGTCATGGCAACTGATATTCCCTAAAATTCACTGACATTTCCCTGCTTTAAATATGCTAGTTTGCATTCTGGATTTTTGGGTGGTTTATGATATGGTTCCTGGTTACATTTTGATTGTAGGACATACATATAGTAAATAATTATGTTCTATATGTAATGGATGACAGTGAGACAACCCATGTAACACACAGACACCCATGACATAATGGATTTCCTACAAATCCCTTTCCCTTCTTTAGAGTTTGAAATGTTACACTTAGTACCTTGTGCAACTATACATGACTGCTGGTCACAAATAACATCTTTTTTAGTCTTTTTGTCATGCAGTCTTGTTTGTAAGGCTGTAGGTGTAACAACAAACCAAGAACTCACCAATCCATCCACCAGTTCAGCTTAGATCCCTGACCTCTTCCCAGCTATGAGGTAGCTGTGAAAGTGAAGTGCATCATCTCCCAAAATGAGCTTTGTTTCCATTTGTGTATCTTAAATGTCACACAGAGAAAATTAAGCGGATGCAAGTTTGGGGGTTTTTTAACAGACAGAAATCTTTTAGACTTCTACCTATTAATTCTTCTCCACACTGTTTCTCTATCTGGGCTATATTCTTAGTGACCTACAAAGATTTTCCTTAAGGAAAATCCATCAGAGGACAGTAGAGTTTTCCTGATACTTACTCTTGCCAAAGCCTGGTTTATCCATTATCTTGAAGAAACAATATGAAAATGTGAGATATGAATTAGAGAAGAATTTAGCCATTTCTTTGGTGTGTCCTGTAGCAGTCTAACAGCTCCCAGTCCAGAAAATAATCTCTTAAGGATAAAAGTGATCGTTCATCTGTTTATAAACTGCAGCTGATGCTGTTCCAGGATATAGGAAGAAAATATTTGCATCAAAAGATATTTTTTTTAAATATATATATACAGCTATATATATATCAGGTATCATCTGATCATCTGCCTTTTGAAAGTAAAATTGTACACAAGTTAATTAATACTTTTAGTAAGCTTTGTTAATTAGTATATATTTTTAATACTTTGTAGCACTGAACAGATATTTCCAGATCATGTCCATATTCCTAAGAGCAGCCCTGTGGAGAAAGAGTTGGGGGTTCTGGTTCATGAAAAGCTTGACATGAGCCAGCAGTGTGTGCTCACATCCCAGAAAGCCAAAGGTGTCCCAGGCTGCATCTAAAGTAGCATCACCAGAAGTTCAGGAGAGGTGATTCTGCCCCTCTTCACTGGTGAGACCTCACCTGGAGTGCTGCATCCAGCTCAGCAGTCCTGGGTAAAGGAAAGACATGGACTTGTGGGATCAAGTCCAGAGGAGGACACAAAGATGATCAGAGGGATGGAGCACCTCTCTGTGAGGTCAAGCTGAGAGAAATTGGGCTGCTCAGCCTGGAGAAGCAAAGGTTCTGGCAAGACTTTTCTGCATCCTTTCCAAAGGGAGTTTATGAAAAAAATGGGGACAGTCTCTTTACAAAGGCAAGGGATGATGGTTTTGGAGTGAAAGATTTAGACTGGACATGAGGAAAATCTATTTTGCAATGAGTATGGTGAAATATTGGAGCAGGTTGCCCAGAGAGGTAGTACACATCCCATTGCTGGGAGCACTCAGGTTGAGTGAAGGTCTGAGGAACCTGATTTGGTTGAAGATGTCCCTGCTGGCTGCAGGGGCATTGGACTGGATGACCCATAAATGTCCCTTCCAACCCAAAACTATTCTATCATTCTTTGGTTACCAACAAAATCGTAGTGACAATACTCACTGCTCAGAATCCCTCATTGTCTAATTAGCACAATATTTATACATTTACTTACTTGTGAGAGACTGGCAGTTGTTCCTCAAGTGGGGGAAATAAGATGTAGGAACAGTTTCTTCTACCAGCAAAAGCAGAAGGCCTTAAATTTTTACCCCACAAGGGCTTTTGCATCAATGGCAGTTGGGGTTGTCACAACCTCAGGAGATTAAAGCACACTTCTGTGGTGTATTTACTCACATAATGGCTCTTTAACACTGCCAGAAGAGCTCAAGTATAACTAGGCATCAAGTCCCAGCATTATTGTCCTAGGCTGGGCAAGTTTACATCTCTTCCCATGAAGAAGCTGTCGCCTTATTATTAGTCATAAACAAAATGCTCTTTTGAGATGCTAATTCATCATGTTTACAGAGTTAGGGAAGTAACCATGGATACAGGATGCTTTGAAGACTTCAAGGCATTGGGAACACGCTGCTAAATGTGTCTTGGTGGTGTTAGTAACTGATAATTGGTTCTGTCTTCTCTTTGCCAACTTTTGAGGGAAGAGATCTCAGTAATTTGTTCTGTGCAATGTATGTAGTTAATGGGATGATAAGACACTAAAACTCCTTTAATAATTTTTAGGAAAGATGGATCAAAAGAGCCGATAGTGGAAATGAGAACGGAGGATGAAAGAATTACCAACCATGAGGATGGGAGTCCAGTAAATGAGCCAAATGAGACAACTCCCCTCACAGAACCAGAGTAAGTAGCCTGACATTCCCTGGAGTTTCACACGAGCTGGTCTGGGCTGTGTGGACAGACTGCACTTCCCACACTTTGAGGGGAGGTACACAGCATCACCAGAGTGACCTGCTGTGACAATGCAGTGTGTGAGTGGAAGGTTTGTTTGATTGGTTTGGTTTTTACAATTATCAATCTAAATCATGGAACTTCACCGACACTGGCTGAGCACAGCAGTACAAGGACTTTTTAATTTGGTTGCACCTGATCTTTACCACCCACCCAGCAATTATTAACTGCCCTGTGGGAACAATCTCCTCACTCTCACAAATGACCTGTAATTGAGTCTCACACGCATCTTCACAGGCATCCTGAAGATGGGGCACAAGGACACTGAGCTCCAGACACCCAGCTCCTCACTGCAGTGGCCCCTTCCTGCTTTCATACATGTAGCTGGAACTTAGTTTAGTATTTAAATACACACAGTGTAATTGGATTAATCATGCTGAAGGGCAGCCTCTGCTCCATTCCCTCATCCCCCTTTCCTGTCCCTGCAACCTTCTCCCAGTACAGAAACCACAGCAGTTTGCAGCCATGCTCACAGGCTCTCTGAAAAATGGGACCAGCCTTGTGTCCAGGGATGAAATCACTGAAGAAACCTCTGAGTTTTCTTTGCTTTGAGCCCAACACTTTTCATATGTTGGCAAAATCTCCTAGCCCATGACATGTTCAAGGCATCAAGGCTATGAAGATGATTATGTAGTAAATATAGAAATTTGATGAAATCATAGTTGTTCTTTAAAAAGAGAGGTTGCTCTTACAAAAGTCTNTTTGATGAAATCATAGTTGTTCTTTAAAAAGAACAACTTTTTTTGTTCTTACAAAAGTCTTTTTCTTTTCTGAAAATATGAAGAAATTTCATTTTTTGCCATCATGTAACACTGTAAGAGCCAGAACTTTTAATTAAAAAGGTTTACTACCAGCTGTCTTTGATATTTGTAGTAAATTGGGAGTAGCTGCACATTAAGCTGTATAGTTCTTTGAAGACATGCACAAAGAGTTCGAATTTGTGCTAATAAAATAAATATGCAATCTGTTGAGTGACTACTGATCTGTTTGCTCTTCATATTAGAACTTACAATCAGGGGCACAGTGGAGAGCCCACAGTTACCTAAAGAATCAGGGGAATGTTGTTGCAAATATTGTACAAGTCCAGCAAGCCTTGGATATGTTAGTGGGTAAAGCACCACCAGGTCCATGATTGTGCATGATCCAAGATTATTCTTAGCACCAGATCTTGCAAATCAGACACATCTTGTAGGAAACAAGATACCAGGAAAGATCCAGTTCACTTCTCTCTGCTTGTCACAATCATTAGATCAACTGACAGGAGTGAAATGTGAGAAAGTTAAAATCAAAAATAGTTTATTTATCTTAGGGGAGGGGAAAAGAATCAGTCCCCACTGTCATGAGAGGAAAAAAGAAAAACAACAAAAATCTCAAAAAATTAACTCACAGGACTAACTAAGAAGGATTTGATGGGCATGATGTCCTTGGAAAAATAGGGCTGCTAAGAGATATTAATAATGATGACAGTTTCCTTCTTGGTAATTTCTTCCCTTACAACCAATGGCAAAAGGCATCAGCAGTCCAAGGCACAGCTGTCAGCTAAAGGTTTGGGACAGTGTCACTTGGGAAACTAAAGATGAGATGGTGCCATTGGGACACTTCAAGGGCCACTTGAGCCAGGAGAATATGGAAAGACCTTTGACTCAGACTCAGGTCACACCCAATGAAACAGAGAGGAAATATAAAGCAGGAGTGAGATGCACAAAGGGAAGATGCACTGGAGTAGAAGTCAGTCTCTCAGCAGGAATAGCACAAAAATCCATTGTCAACAACAGCCAGAAAGACACATGCTGGGCAGGGGGAGGATGACCAGCAGGGGCCTTGGAGGGGAGAGCTTGGCTTGAAGGTAAGAGAAGTTTCAAGGACATTTCAGGCAGGCAATAAAAAAGGTGGGATCCATTATGACTAATTCTGGCTGTCTTAAAGGTATACAAGATCAACCTTGAGGTTAAATTAGATTAAATATTTTTGGTAATTAATTGAATTATTTTGAATAATAGCAAATTATACTCAGAAGTTCAATTGCAATTTAAGATGCTGAACAAATTAGTAAAGAGATTACTTCCCCTTACAACAATATTCTTTATTATATTGCTCAGTATATTATTTGGCAAACTATTTTTTACCTTATCTCAGATGATCCTTGTCAAAGCTCTGTTTGCAATCCATGTGAGACAGATTAGCTCAAAGCACTTTACCAGCAAGTCAACAAGTTTTAATTATGCTGGCAGGAAATCGATTTCAGCTGTGCATTTTATATCACACTTTTGTAATATGATTAAAATACCACATGCAATGTGGTGTAATAATTACATTCCTAGTCTAACATTAATGTGTTTCTAGTATTGGTTGAGTTTTTCTTAGTAATGATGCATTTGGGTGAATTCCAGTACCAAAATGGCTAGGAGTAATTTTTCTATAAAATAAAAAAGCAAATAGTTGAAGTTTTGTATGGGTATCAGCAGACTGTTTATGTTAGGCCACATGCAGTGCTGGAGGAAGACAAAATTATTAATGATCTGATTTTTGTAGGGTTTTTGTTGGATTTTTAAAAAATCTTTTATTATAAAATGAATACAGATTTGAATTAGTCTGCTCAGAAGAAAAATATAAATTCTGTCTAATAGATGTAGCTAAAAAAAAAAAAAATGGAGTAGAAAAATTGCTATAATTAGAACACCTAAACCTGAATTAGTTAATTGGAAGAAGAAAATTATTCTCTATTAATAGAGATTAAATATGTATTTAAAGCAAATGGAAACAAAATTTCCAAAATAAAAAAATATTGTCATAGGGAAAAGAACAATGTCTAATGATAACTGCACTCATAACTCACACCTTATTAAAAAGAAACAAGCAAACAAACAAACAAACAAACCCACAAGTGTTAAAATATAATAAGAGAATGGTGGATGTGATGAGGAAAGTTTTTTGATTTGTAAAATTTTTTACTTGCTTGTAGCTTTTGTTGAGTTGTTGTTCTCTGCTTGCATGGAAAGCAAGGCTAATTTCATCTCACTGTGTGCATGATTATGGATTTCAATGATGTCCTTCAACAGGGTTCTAGCAAATCTTCCTATTTCAAATATTTTGGAACATGGTCTTAATCCACATCAACCAATTTCTTTAAATTTCTACACAGTATATTCTGTCAATTCCCTCGTTTTGATTTTGACTAAATATTTATTTATAAATATTTCCTTCCAGCACCATCTTGTGAGTAATCACTGTGCTTTTCTTAAAACTACATTAAATTAGGTGTGGGGGCTTTTTTAGTACTTGTTTAAGTGCTTTGCCTGATCAGATCTTGGCCACACATCTGCCTACCAGAAATGCATGTCATGAACTGCTCTTCCTCTGCCCCGGTGTTTTACCTTCTGTTAAAAATAGATTTATGTTGATTTGGTTGTTTCCATTCTTTCAGGCATCTTGCTGTGGGCTGAAATCTGTTTCCTTTGGGTGTGCCATGAGAAATTAGTAGATACCTCCCTCTGTGCTCAGAGCCAGACCTCTGATGATATATCCCAAATATTTTACTGTAGTAGAACAAGTTAATCTTTGATTTCTCTCAGATACATGCTGTGCTCATTGTTTAACCTCTTAACATCATCTTTCTTAGTTCATTCCAGACAACTTAAATTTAATAAGACTGGGAATCCAGGTATTGTTTTGTTTTATTTGCTGTTATTAAACACTGTCTTGTAATAAGAGATTCCTCAGAGATTTCTCAGACAGCTTTTGAACACAGTATTGCTCTTTGGGACATCACAGCAATCAAAGTGGAAATTTACTAAAATATTTAACAGTTTTTATGAATTAAAAAAGGCATATTCATACTATTCCCTAGTTAAAAACCAGAAAGCAAACCCAAACTGGAATGAAAATTAAGAGCTATTATGCCCAGGAGACATTAATAGAGGAACATCTCAGTAAACCAGACATCTTTTTGACAGCTATATTTTTTGGCAGCTAATTACTGGCAATAGGGAATCAATGATTTTCAAGACCTTTCTCAATGAGATCACATTCAAGAGGGTGGGGCCTGTTTTGCCAAATCTTGAGAGTTTTCAGTCATTCTTAAAAGAACTGTAAGTTATTAATGAAGCTACATTGTGTGATCCAAGAAAATTAAATTGTAGAACTTTCTAAATAATGACTTCCTTTACCCCCTTGCACTATAAGAAGTTCTTTACCTGTGTCTTGGCATAATCACCAATTATAGCTGTGTCCTTTTGTGTACAATTGAATTTACATTTAGAAAAGACATTTAAAAAGAATTTAATTGAGATTTAAAAGTCAAGCAAAAAGCTTGACTCTAAGTGTTCCACAGTCCCCTAGACAACACATACCTCTGTATGGCCTTGGGTCAATCAATTTGACATTTTATTTTATTTTATCTTATTGAGGAACTGCANTTTATATCACACTTTTGCAATATGATTAAAATACCACATGCAATGTGGTGTAATAATTGCATTCCTAGTCTAACATTATTGTGTTTCTAGTATTGGTTGAGTTTTTCTTAGTAATGATGCATTTGGGTGAATTCCAGTACCAAAATGGCTAGGAGTAATTTTTCTATAAATTAAAAAAGTAAATAGTTGAAGTTTTGTATGGCTATCAGCAGACTGTTTATGTTAGGCCACATGCAGTGCTGGAGGAAGTCAATATTATTAATGATCTGATTTTTGTAGGGTTTTTGTTGGATTTTTAAGAAATCTTTTATTATAAAATGAATACAGATTTGAATTAGTCTGCTCAGAAGAAAAATATAAATTCTGTCTAATAGATGTAGCTAAAAAAAAAAAAATGGAGTAGAAAAATTGCTATAATTAAAACACCTAAATCTGAATTAGTTAATTGGAAGAAGAAAATTATTCTCTATTAATAGAGATTAAATATGTATTTAAAGCAAATGGAAACAAAATTTCCAAAATAAAAAAATATTGTCATAGGGAAAAGAACAATGTCTAATGATAACTGCACTCATAACTCACACCTTATTAAAAAGAAACAAGCAAACAAACAAACAAACAAACCCACAAGTGTTAAAATATAATAAGAGAATGGTGGATGTGATGAGGAAAGTTTTTTGATTTGTAAAATTTTTTACTTGCTTGTAGCTTTTGTTGAGTTGTTGTTCTCTGCTTGCATGGAAAGCAAGGCTAATTTCATCTCACTGTGTGCATGATTATGGATTTCAATGATGTCCTTCAACAGGGTTCTAGCAAATCTTCCTATTTCAAATATTTTGGAACATGGTCTTAATCCACATCAACCAATTTCTTTAAATTTCTACACAGTATATTCTGTCAATTCCCTCGTTTTGATTTTGACTAAATATTTATTTATAAATATTTCCTTCCAGCACCATCTTGTGAGTAATCACTGTGCTTTTCTTAAAACTACATTAAATTAGGTGTGGGGGCTTTTTTAGTACTTGTTTAAGTGCTTTGCCTGATCAGATCTTGGCCACACATCTGCCTACCAGAAATGCATGTCATGAACTGCTCTTCCTCTGCCCCAGTGTTTTACCTTCTGTTAAAAATAGATTTATTTTGATTTGGTTGTTTCCATTCTTTCAGGCATCTTGCAGTGGGCTGAAATCTGTTTCCTTTGGGTGTGCCATGAGAAATTAGTAGATACCTCCCTCTGTGCTCAGAGCCAGACCTCTGATGATATATCCCAAATATTTTACTGTAGTAGAACAAGTTAATCTTTGATTTCTCTCAGATACATGCTGTGCTCATTGTTTAACCTCTTAACATCATCTTTCTTAGTTCATTCCAGACAACTTAAATTTAATAAGACTGGGAATCCAGGTATTGTTTTGTTTTATTTGCTGTTATTAAACACTGTCTTGTAATAAGAGATTCCTCAGAGATTTCTCAGACAGCTTTTGAACACAGTATTGCTCTTTGGGACATCACAGCAATCAAAGTGGAAATTTACTAAAATATTTAACAGTTTTTATGAATTAAAAAAGGCATATTCATACTATTCCCTAGTTAAAAACCAGAAAGCAAACCCAAACTGGAATGAAAATTAAGAGCTATTATGCCCAGGAGACATTAATAGAGGAACATCTCAGTAAACCAGACATCTTTTTGACAGCTATATTTTTTGGCAGCTAATTACTGGCAATAGGTAATCAGTGATTTTCAAGACCTTTCTCAATGAGATCACATTCAAGAGGGTGGGGCCTGTTTTGCCAAATCTTGAGAGTTTTCAGTCATTCTTAAAAGAACTGTAAGTTATTAATGAAGCTACATTGTGTGATCCAAGAAAATTAAATTGTAGAACTTTCTAAATAATGACTTCCTTTACCCCCTTGCACTATAAGAAGTTCTTTACCTGTGTCTTGGCATAATCACCAATTATAGCTGTGTCCTTTTGTGTACAATTGAATTTACATTTAGAAAAGACACTAAAAAAGAATTTAATTGAGATTTAAAAGTCAAGCAAAAAGCTTGACTCTAAGTGTTCCACAGTACCCTAGACAACACATACCTCTGTATGGCCTTGGGTCAATCAATTTGACATTTTATTTTATTTTATCTTATTGAGGAACTGCATTTTGGGCAGCACCAATGCTCTTATCATGGGATTTTTGTGGCTTTATGCAAATGGAGAGAGTTAATATAAATTGCTTTAAAAGTAAAGAACTTCAGTGCTTGTAATGAAATNTTTTTTTTTTGGTTGTTGTTAATGGTTTTCTTATGTAGTTTTGCTGACACCAAGCCTCATGGTATAAATTTGACAAATCTGAACTATGGAACTATAAGAATAAGAGCTGTAATTTATTATATGACAAAGTGTGTCTGTTTAGAAGAAAAATTCTAAAGCTCCCCTAACCACAAACAACACGAGGCCTCTCCAGATCTTACAGTGCAAGCTACATCCATAAAGTGCCATATGATAATCTATTTATTTCCATTTATAATGAAATGAAATTTTAGGTTGNTAATGAAATAATCACACATTATTTTTTAAAAAAAGATCATTTTTCTACACTGTGACCTGTACAAACAATATATGTGTTATAGACTTAAATTAGAGATTGTTTTATTTATGTGTTACCATGATTCCTCTCTTTTTTTCTATTAGGAAGCTGCCACTAAAGGAGGAAAATGGCAAAGAAGCTTTAAATCCAGAAACCATGGAAATCAAAGTTGCTAATGACATCATCCAGTCAAAAGAAGATGACAGCAAAGCATAATAAGATAAACTACACCAGTCTGGATAATGCAGTTGGATTGAAGTAATCCCGTGACCAAAACTTTACAGCTGACCTTAATTTCTTGGGAAACAAGCTTGGAATAGTTGGTACATGTGTACATACAATGAAACAGTTCCTGTCAACAGTTCTTTTCTATATTTTTTTTTTTTTTTTTTTTTTGTTAATGGTTTTTTTTTTTATTTTTGCTGACACCAAGCCTCA
>VWYE01000739.1:35233-55150 GCA_013398995.1 Alaudala cheleensis | reverse complement strand
CCAAAAAACCACATGATCTAACAGTTCTATACTGGTGAGATTTTTCTTTCTTTTTTTTTTTTTCTCCCTGATACAGCCTCTAATTACAGTGTGAAGGGATTAGAAGATTTAAGAGGTGTTGTCAGCACATTTGTTACTAATACATCTGTGCTACTCTTTACAAGCAAAATATATTGCAGTATCATTTCAATGTTGGAAGCAAAAACATGTCCCACTATTTCGTAATCCCACTGGGTGACAAATCAAAAGCTGTTTCCAGGAGTATTTAATTTCTTCTTGTTGTTATGTCTCTTGGCAGTTGGGCTGTGTGAGGGCTGAGAATAAAACAGCTCCAAATTTCTGATGAACTGTCCAAGCACACCTTTTTGGTCTGTGGATTAATAGGTTATCTCTTGTGCTTTGACTGCTGCAGGAGAAAACCAAGCTCTCACTGTTGAAAGAATGCTGAAAACCACTGATATTTCAAAGCAGTTCCAAATGTTTCCAAATGAGGGACAGCACATAGGAATCTGTAAGATATATGTAGAACTGGAATAACAACATTTGTTCATTTTCTTTTCTTATTCTAGATTAAAAACAAAACAAAAACAGGTATCTGTATAAATGTCACTTTTACTTGTCTAAAAATAATTTTAAGTGTTAGTATGAAATGTCAGAAGAGTTGACAAAATATAACTATTTGTAAAAGTAATCTGAATTGTTACACTAACATACTCCAGGGACCAAGGTGGGAGGGAGCCATTGAAATTAGTACTGAACAAAATGTGGCAGTGACAATCTCTTTTCAACAACAACAACAAAAAAAAAGGAGTACAATTAAGTAAAATTACTTAAAGCTCCTTGTTATTTTTTTATTTTTTTAGTAGTCCTGAGTTCTGATTTACCACAACAATAACAAAGTTTTAATTAATATATTTGCAATTTAGTAATCAAATGTACCCTGGAGAGGTTTTTTTTTGTTTATTTGCCTTTTTTTGACTTCTAAGATTTTTTTGAGGTTGCAGAAATATTCACTATTCTGGTGATGCTAAGGCCTAATGTGACAAAGGTGATTTATTCAGGCCTCAGTCTTGCAGGAAATTTTGTGTGGTTGAACCCACCCCTTACAGGGCACTGCACTGACATTAGTGAGGTGGATGTGAGTGGGAAGGTGGATGTATTTTCATAAGGTGGATGTACTTGCAGGATTGGACCTCCTTTCCATCCCTCCATAGATAAATCCAACGTAGTTACACCGTGGCCATCATCTCCAAAGGCTGTTTGACATCAGTCCCTGGTGCAGGAAATTCCAACTGCTGTCTTCAGCCTCTGCATCAATGTTCATCCAAACAAAAAAAAAGTGGCTTTCTTTTGATGATAGTAATTCGTTTGATTATTTATTTAAGTGCCAATCATCAAACTGCAGTATAATCATCATGCCATTTTTTTGGTTTCCTAGACCAGATAATGGAAATGTATTTGTGCCTTTTGATAGCATGCCACTCTGCTTTATTAATGAAAAAGCTTCAATAATTTGTCTACAAAGCCTGTTTAAAGTAATTGAAAGCTTTACCATCACATACTTTTCTGCTCAATTATTCATCTGAATTAAACTGAAGGTATTATTTTCAAGTCACATCTTTAAAACACAGAATTTGCAAAAGTCTATTGAGATCACGATTCCAGTGAGGGTCATGGTGGGTAATTTACTGCTGTAGATGAAGAGCGTGGTGGATGAGTCGGGGTGTTTTGACCAATTTCTCAAGTTGAAGAGTCAGATAGAAAGTCTCCTTAGTTCTATTTAAGTGCTTAGATGGAAAACATTAAAATCTTTCCTCAAATCTGAAAGATGATATGGAGCATCTTACCCCCATTTTACCACTGGAGTAAACCTGGAGAGAAGCTGTCTGCAGCTGTTTGCAGCCTCACCACCTCTGTGTAAGCTGTTGTAGGAAGGGACATCTTTGTAGAACAGTTGTGTCTGTGTGATGACATTGACTCCTGATTAAAGGACCTCCAAAAAGACCATTTACTGAGAAAGCTCAAGACCTCTTTGATCTCTGGAGGGGTGTTAAGAGCACTGCACAAAGAGTCACAGTGGGATCCAGGCCTCAGTGGAGACCTCTGGGCTGTAAGACACAAACTGGTCCCTGCAGGACCTGGATTTCATTCACCCATCTCAGCAAGGCTCTGCATGTCCTCAGCTGATCCAGGTGCTTGTGTGAATCAGATTTCCAGGTGTAAGTGGAACTCAAATATCCTGCTGGGCTCCTACTGCCATTTTGCACAGAGGAGGTTTTTCTATCAGGGGTTTTCACTTATCAGGAAATGGTGATTGAATATCTGATGACAATTTTATCCCGTACATTACGATATGTCTAGAAATAAAACATCTCTTTAAATAACTCATTGTGATTGCAATACTTCTTTAGGCCAAGCTTAAAACATTATAAGTAAATACTACTCCTTCTTAAATCTCTTTGGTTAACTTCAGATAATCTTTCTGATAGATGAAAAGCTTCCGTGGTTAAATAAATATTTTTAAAATTTTTTCACCCCTTTTCCAGATTTTTTGAATGAGTTCCTGAAGTATCCTGTCCACTTGACAGCAGTTCTGTAAGTTTTAAGTGATCTTCAGTATTGCCACTGCACATATAAATGTGTTCTTATATTAATTTACTTGGACCTGAGCCAAAATAAGCCTTAAAAATTTGGCTTTGGCTCAGGCTCCGAGAATTCTCAGTTTACCAGTCTATCTTTTCTCTTAAGAGGCATTGAGAGCCTCGTAATGTTTGACTTTCAAACTTGAATGTTGGCCATTTTTAGCCCAGAGAAATGAAATAAATACTTATTGCCAAATTTGTATTGGCAGCTCTTAAGTCCCAGGTGAGAGGAGGAGCGGGCGAGGTGACGCTGCAGTGCCGACAGAGCTCAGGAAAGCGACTGCCCGAGAGAGCAGAGGGTGAGCCAGGAGAGGGCTGGGAGCATCCCTCCTCAGCACTGACAGGGCAAATGGGAGCTCTGAGAGAGAGGGGAGGGGGCAGCAGCCCTGCCACATCCTCTGGCTCTCCCGTGTAATCAGGATGTGGCTTCTCAGATGTGAAACGCAGAGTTTGGAGGAAGGCAAGACAAACCCTCCGAGTCTCCACTGATCAGTGACAAATACATCAAGGAGTCAGATTCCCCCCAGAAGATAATTGCTCATGGCGTAGAGTTTCTTACAAAGAATTTTTAACTATTTAGACAAGGTTTTAAAAGGAGAAGAAAAAATAAAAAAAAAGCTTTCCTGCTGCAAAGAGCATTCGGTAGGTACTTGTATGCTGTGTACAGTATGAGCTAATGCACACCACACATTGTTTTTGTCATTCCACACGTTGTCAACAGCCCACCTGCGATATCTGCCACCTGAATTCTGTATTGATAAGTTAGCTACCACTGGAGCTAGTTTGTTTATTGTTTCAGAATCTGATGTCCCTTTGAAATGCTGTGTGTATATATATATATCTCTATACTGTAAAAAAGAAGTAATACTGCAGATGCTGGTTTTGTATTTATGAAAGACATTGAAAGTATGGCTTAAAGTTTATCAATTATTTGTCACTCTTCACCATTTGTATATTAATAGTAAAGATACTTTTACTTTAATGAAGTGTTGTAGTTACATTTATTTTTGCTAAGTGTCTTTCTGTCAAGATGTTTGATTCATCAGGAGTCCCATTTCCAAAAAGAAACATTCCCCTTATTTTACCCCCGTTACAGAAGTGCTGAGTAATGCTCACAGAGACCTGCAATTTATTATTCTCTTTTCTGTCAAAATACATCTTTGTTAGCATCTCCATCTGAGCCTGAGGCCCATTATGATCATCTCCAATAGATAATGTCCTGATAGAAAATATTATTTTTTTCCAAATAATGCAAGAGTGACATTTTAGACGTATTTACTTTATGCCAGAGAAAAAGATGTTATGGACAGAAGCCACCTTATTTTGCCAAACCTGGAACTTTACAAAAGTCTTGTAACTGTGTTAGCACCACCAGGAGCTGGGGAAAACAGGTCAGGCAGAGTCTGCAATGAAATGGGCTTTTACTGCAGGGCTGGGTTTTATTCCACTAAGATGGAAAATGGGCAAAGCACAGCCCAGAGAATACAGCTCAGGCACTTTGCTGGAATGGCAGAGGGATGCCTGTGGCATGCATTTCACCACCAATAAAATTTAGTAACTCAAGAGAAACTTGCTAGATTGTGTATTCATGTCTAAGAATGAATAAGATGTATTTTTTCTGAGTGTAACCTAAGCTCTAAAAAACCACATCAGCCTAAGAATGGAGGGGCAGTACATAGGAAAGATACATTTCTTCACCCAACAAAGTGTTCACAGCTACATCTTCTTCCTTCCATGGATCCTCAAGCTCTGCCACTGCAGATGGATTTGGAATGTGCTTCCCTAAGTGTGGCAGCATTAAAAATTAGCAAAAATGTCTCTTTCTGTTGGAAAACTGAACATGAGGGAACTGCTGCAGTGTCCTCTCAACATCAGCTTGTCACTGAAAGCTTTTCATATAATCACGTTTCTTGATCATTAAAAACCCCTGACATCCTTAAATGATGCACAGAATTAGTTCAGATCTCTTGAGAGCAAATCAGTTCACTGCACTGGCCACAAGAGAAGTTGCCCCTTCAATTTACAGGTGAGTATTAATACAACTATTTCAGGTTGCTGCTAACAAAAAAGTAATGTATGACATGTTCAGAAACAGATTCAGCTTTTTAAAATTTAACCTTGTCGAAATATATCATGCTCTCACATGTTCCAGATATGCTACTCAAAAGAAAAGATGAAATATTTTAGTCAGGTACCGTGATAATGACAATTTGTCCATCTGTGTAATTCCTAAATCAGACACAGCTGAGCTCTGCACCAAGAAAACCCAAACAGAATGAAAAAAAAGTGTGTCACAGTTTGATTCTTGGCAAAAGATGACTAACTCTCTCTTTTGCAGATCCTGAAAAACAAGCTGTATTTGTCAGCTCATTCATTTGTGGAAAATGCTTATTTTTGGGGATGTGGTTAAAACTTCTCATTCAACACTTTCTAGACAAACCCAAACCTCTAAACTGAGCATCGTGTCATATTTTAATTTCTGTAAAAATCCTTTATGTAGCAAAAAGATAAAATTGTCTTTGATTGAACAAAGCACTGAAACCCATTCACACTCAGTGCCAGTGTAAAGCCATGCCAGTGGTGGTGCTGAGAAAGCAGAATGAATCACATCTGGCAGCAGAGAGTCACATCTCTCAGATTTGTCAGGCACAAATTTGTAAAATTCTTTCAGGCAATCTGATGATAAAGAGAAAAAAATGTTTAGAATGTTTAGAACAAAATGTTTTCTTTAAAAATAAAATCTTTTACTACTAAGCAAATGCCATCTTTTAGGACAAAAGTGGGAAGTGAGAAATTATCTCTTATTATTTTAAAAGGAGTTTCATTGTCATAGACCACAACATGATAAATGAATTTTACTTTGACACTTATTTTGTTCATAGATCATGAAAATAACACTTGATCATTAACTTGTATCTAAAGGCCTAAATCATCTTTAATCATAAGAAATAGAAAGTTACTATGTACTGCTATACATTTCCCAAAACCATCAGAAATAATCATCAGGATTTTTTAAAGGATTGTTTTCAAATTAATTTATGAGTTACAGACATCTTTAAGAAAGAAAAGAATTTGGAGAAAGTAATGACACTTGCACATAATGTACTGCAAATTTAATTGACAAGGCCCTTGCACTGAAATCCAAACTACTGCATGGTAAGAAGCACAGAATAAAAGGGGTAAAGTATTTTAAAGATTTCCTATGCAAAACTTTTAATTATAGGCAAGTTTTGTAATGAGGCCCTTCCCTAATGGGATGTGTCCATTGCACTGAAGTAATGGTTCTGCCCTTCTTGGAATTCATGGCATTCCCACCTGCAGCATTTTCTTCAATCCTTTCTATAAAGCATATACTCAGTAGCAAGTGGAATCTTTTCAAAAATTAAAGGTGTTTACTCTGCAAAATATGATTTTTGTTTCTTTGCGTAAAGAAAAACAGACAAAACCCACTTGTATAATCTGGTGATGTAACACTCAGATATTATTATCACTGCCATGCACTTGGTCACTTGTGTTTTCCAAGTCAACATAAACTCCCAAAGCTGAAACATCCTATTGCTGACTGAAGGATCCTGTCTTACACTGCAGCATCCATGTTTTCTGTGTTGTGCTGAAGGATGGGGACCTAAACATGCTGCATATTTGACCAAAGAAAGTGTTTGATTGTTTTCTGAGAGCTTGATTCCCTCATCAGCCCAGGAATTCTGAAGGTACCACTCTCTATTTGCTGGATAAGGGAATAAGAAGGAAGCAGTAATGTACAGAGGCATGGAAGCCACTCCATCAATTACTGATGAATTTGCTGTGAACTCCATTAACTAAAAACATCCATAAAACCCATGAGGCAGCTGGAAGCTGGTATCAGATTTCTCTGATGTTGTTGAAGTATCAGTGTCGAGGTGTGTGATGTCTGGCAGCTCCTTGGCACTGGGAGACTCAGGTGGGGTCTGGGAAGCTTTGGCAGCCAGGGTCTCTCCCATCATCCTTATCCCAGAAACAAGACAGCCAGGACAAGGGGGAGGAGTAGGTGAGGTAACCTCAGCCCCAGTGATCCCATAGGGCTGATGCAGGGCCAAAATCAGTCCAGGATCCCCCTGGGGTGTGAATGCAGCTGAGGTGGGGACAGGGGTTGATGGTGCTGGGAGATTGATAGGAGTTTTGGGTTGTGGATAAGGCAGGGGGAGGGGTTCAGGTTCAGTCAGGGTTCCCAGAACCTGGAGGGTTAGAGAAAAACTTCACAAAGGATTTAATCTGTTCTCAGATGGGGTTAAATGTTGAGAAGGAAACAAACAAAAAGGGGTTTTAGAGATTGGAATTAGGTAAGTGCCCATTGCCAACGTGTTAAAGCAACAAGATATTGATTATTCAAGTGTTTCAGGTTAAGCATGATTCTCAGCTGAGGAAAATACGAGTAGACTGCTCAGTAGACTGTTCATACTTTTTACAGATTGGTTTTATTTTGTATGAGCTTCTTGGAAGATAAGGTTCTTGTAGTTTGTAATTTGTCTTAGGTGGGAGCACGATGAGAAAGGCTGTAGCACTGGATTAGGGTCAGAGGATCTGATTCTCATTTTGGGTGACAGTTGCTTGGATTGAGCCAACCAGTTGACAGGACAGTGTAATGTTTCTTTTCCTCTCCTTGGCTATTTTGTGATAAAGATTTGTGGACCAATTTATCCTACTGATTTCAGTGAGAACCTTCTCAATGAATATAAGAACAAGCATGAACTGTTTGCCTGATTTACACCTTAGATTAAAAGTGGGGTTTGCTGTATTTTGTGATAAATCCTTTTCCTGCTGTTTCATGGAGTATGAGTGTGTTTGTGTTTGAACATATTGGAGCATTCAGCTCTTGCAGTGCCTGTGTTTCTGAGCACAAATTTAACAGCTGAGTTGGTATCACTATCTGAGCACGAGAGCAACAGCCAAATCCTGAGAAAACAGCATGTCCTCTGTAAGATATATAAGTGGCAAGATGGACAAATTAGAACTATTATCATTAATGGTGATGTTGTTAACTTCACCCCAAAGTGTTATGAATTCTTTATCAAATTATGAGAGTGTCTGTGCTTATCTTCCTAAACCTCTGCTGTATCAGCCTGTGATGCTGCCTGTTGAGACATATTTCTCTGAAGTGCTTGTAGTAACTTCTGTGTGAATGGGCAGCCTTGAATTATTGCTCAGAGAATAGAGACAATACCTTCCTAAACCAAATCAACCAAATTTCCCTGGAAGTGCTTGAGTAGCTTAACATACAACAAAAGAAACAGAAATGTATCCTAGCTAACCTGTTTTAAAATTCTTTGCTCTCTGTAACAGCAGAATTAACATCTTCTGGGATTTCTTTTTCCTTTACTGGCCTTTTGAGAGCAGCACTACAACTCTCAAGGGGTTAAACAAATGCAAGTGTGGTGTAACTATTTTGCAGCTGGCCAGTGCATGCAACTTTGCTCTTTCCCAGAGGTAAGTAAGTATGTTCAGGCGTTTTTACACCTTCAGCACTCTGACCTGCATAACATCACCTGTTCCTGTAGTGCTGAACACAAAACCCAAACTTTTTTTTGTGCTAACAATACAGTACCTTCCTCTCAGGCTCTATTTCACTATTTTTTTCTGAAAACTGCATAGCACCTAGGTGTGCTGCAAAGCCCTTCTGAGGTGGAATTTTTGCTTAGTCCAGATAAATTATATTCCCTGCATATTTTCTTTTTATGGACTTTTTTAGAGTATCCTTAATGATGGAAGAAGTTCAATTTAAGTAATTGAATATTTATTCTACTCTGCAATTTTTTCTCTGTCAAGCTTGAATTAAAAAAATACAAACATGAGAAGTATACTATGTTTTCCTTGCTCCCTTCTCTGTGCACAGACCTTTTCTTTGGACCTCTTATGGATCTATTGACTAATGAGCCTATGGCATGACCTCCTGTTCTTGCTGTACTCGTGGTCCTGACTCCATTGCTTCAGCCTCAAAAATGTGTCAGGAGGAGAGGTTGTGTCAGAATTTTGGTGGTTTACTTCACTCATTTAGCTGAGTAAGCAGGCAGATGACAACAACATGCTGGATAATTAAGTATATCCATCTTAAGTGCCCTTATGGGCAGATTGACAAGGAGGACTGGCAGGATTTGTAGCATTTCACTCAATTTGAATGTTTAAACAAATTTACCTGTTGGAATAGGTTGATTTCTTTTACAATTGATTTCATTTTTCTGGCTCTAATTAGATGTGTTTACAGAATGACCATACAATACATGTGTCTGAAAAAAACCTCTTTGTTGCAGTGTAAAAACAGGACTCTATTATGAATGGCTAATTTGGGAACCTTTAAATAATTGTATACTTCCTTTTGTTAAATCTCACTCATATATCTTCAAATTAGTTGAGACTAATTTGGGATTTTTCTAGAAAAAAAATGGAATGCCTTCCTGTAGCCAAAAGAATTTGTATTTTTGTCCACTGTATTTAGTAATACAAGACACCCTAAAAATTAGTTCCAACTCATATTAAAATTTATTTGTCCTGTGTTTTCCTCATAACCAAATTGATCACTGTTTATTTGCCTTTTAGAAAGAGTCTGTTAACACAAAGTTGTCAGTCTCTTCTCTGGGTGCTAACACGTGTAACCACAAATGTGTTCAAATCCAGACATTTTCCATGACAGCTGCAGTCTCTTCTCTTTGCTCCCTTTGAGCCATTGTACACAAACTGCCATCACATGGTGCTGCATTTAGACCTGCAAGGAATAATACTTGACTTTAAAAGAGATTTCAGCTTGTAAAGATGTGTCATACATCTGGATTTCATCAGCTATTTTTGTTAGGCTCAAAATGTAATAGCAGCATAATTTAAGGTTTTATTAGATCTGAGTTGGGATGGATGCAGATGACTTATGCACAGCTTGTCTTCCTGATTTTTATGCTGCACTACATGTTAGTCTGCTGTAGAATGAAGAGATAGCATTTTCTCAAAGCAAAGGTTTACAGCTTTTTAGATACAGGAAGGTAGATATGGATTGCTTGCTTTGCTTTTTTTTTCTTAGTAGTTTAATTTCTTCAGTGAGATAAATATGTACCTGCATTTGAATTAAGATTGATTCACCACTTGCTACAAAATATATCAGAAATAAACATCATAATTGCTTCCTTTTCATCACAATATTGTACCAGCTTGAATTATCTTGCCAGAAAATCTCCTCAGACCATCCAGAACTGCCAAAACATCTGAGATAATACACATTAAATTACAGTATTATAAAGAGGAACCATCTGTGCTAAGGTTTTCAGTGTTGCATGGGAATGAAAATAGGAATATGACAAATCCCAGCTAGGCTGTTATAAGACCTAACATGATACAAGTAAATTGAGTTAAGTCAGCCATTGGTATGGTTAAATAGCCATCACAGATTTTACCACCTACAATTAAACCCAAAATTAGAAAGACCATGTCAGATATGCTGTGGATTCCAAAGAGACCAAAAGGAAGCAAATTCACTTCACTGGAAATTTTATCAAAGCTTTGCTTTTCAGATGGAACCCAACTCAGTCCCCATTTAAGAAGTCTAGAAGTAGGCTCTTAGTTATGCTTTACTCTACAGAAATAGCAAGAAAAATGGACAATCTTCACTATCAACGCTGATTCACCATGCAGGTTTGCTCTTACATCTTCCATTTAACTCCAGTAAATGGAGTTTATACAGGTAGAACCCATTCCCAAGTACTGCAGTCTGTCTGAGCTTCCTCACACGTGGAGCAACAAAGCTGGTGCAGGAAATGAAGAGCTGATACCCCACAGCTGGAGCTTTATATTCATCCATGGCTTATAAATAAGTCTGTCTTTCAGTGCAGCTCTTGCCTAAGACTTCTGTGTACACATATTTTGAGCTAGGTCTGATCTATTTGCTAAGCTAAAATTAATTTGCTAATATGCAAGAGTTAACATAGCATGATAATTTAAAGCCCTGCATTTTGGGGTTTTTTTACCATTCACTAGAAGGATTTTTGCCTTTTGTTAAAGATAATTAACATCCTCACTCGTGCAGAAGCATGAGGTGGCTGAATAGAGGAAGAAGTTTCTACTGCCTAGTTAGTTATCCTAATGAAATTCGTGATGGCTTAAATAGCACTTCATTGTTTACAAAATGTTAGCCAGAGATACAAAAGGATTTCTATTCCATGTGTACTTCATTTATGTAAGAAAATGAAGAAGGAAAATGTGAGGGCAGAAGGAAAAGCTGGATAGTGAGCTGCTGGAAAGAGAGTGTCCCATAACAAGGAAGTTCATTTCAGGGTTCATTTTAGTTCTCTCTTCTTCCAGTTAGGCAATAACCTCTTCTGAGATCCAAAATAGTGCTTGTTGACTTGGTGTTTGATTTAATATGTTAACAAAGAGAAGATGATAAGATGGCAGNACTTCATTGTTTACAAAATGTTAGCCAGAGATACAAAAGGATTTATATTCCATGTGTACTTCATTTATGTAAGAAAATGAAGAAGGAAAATGTGAGGGCAGAAGGAAAAGCTGGATAGTGAGCTGCTGGAAAGAGAGTGTCCCATAACAAGGAAGTTCATTTCAGGGTTCATTTTAGTTCTCTCTTCTTCCAGTTAGGCAATAACCTCTTCTTCTGTGATCCAAAATAGTGCTTGCTGACTTGGTGTTTGATTTATTATGTTAACAAAGAAAAGATGATAAGATGGCACAGCCATTAGATTGATCTTTCTTTGTATGGAAAGATTTATTTGGGAGCAGGATTGTCCATATCTAGATCTCTCTGAGCTACAAGTTAATCAACAGAAATTCCTTCTCTTCTCACCCATTTCTTCAGCACAGCTGCTGCAGGAACTCCAGAGAGAACCAGGGTAAGTTCTTTGCCTTTGCTCACATTGCAGGGAAGGTGTTTATTAATGGCTCCACACATCCTGTGAGTAGGAAACATCCAGCCTCTGTAATGACTGCTCAGAACTGCACATGCTGAAACTAAAGCAGTTGTTTCCCAGTGTGTTGGGGATTTCAGATGATTGTTCCTCTTCACATTGGGTACATTTAAGGCTGCAGCTCTGCAAAACCAGTGCTCCAGGTGCTTATTCTCAGCTTGTCCAGAGGAAAGGCTTTCCTCTGTCCTGAGTTTTGATGTCAGCCCTTGAAAAGCCACATAAATGTGCAGGGTAAAGAGGTCTGGTTTGTGCCCTAAGCAGATCAAGCTGCTGGTGTGTGCTGATGTTGTCCTATCAAAGTCAAACTAGATCCAGCCAACTGCCTGGAAAGGATTACATTTTGCAAGTTTTAATAGAGGCCTGCTGTTCCTTGCACCCCAAATTTCATACCTAACTTAGTCCTTCTGGTTTTTTTTGATTGTGGAAAACATAATTGGGGTTTTTCATGCCTTTATGTATGAAAAATTAGATATAATGGTAATTGAGCAAAACATTTCTCAAACTAGCCTTGTATCCAAAAAGGCCAGTTAATTATATATTTAATAAGGATTAAAGGATAAAATATACTGGTGAGGAAGAGTTTCTTTTTCCAAGGTAAGAGCAGGTGTGTTATGTTGGTGTTTTTTTTCCTTCTGTAAAGCTTTTTAGAAAGAAAAATAAAGATTATTTAAAATATGTCTTTTAAAATTATTTTTCTATTTAAAACCAGCTTTGTCTGTCTTTATTTATTATTGTGTTGCAAAATCGCTACAAATACTTGTTATACTATGGTGGGATATTTTTTTTTTTTTAATTCCTAAATGCTTGTTTCAATAAAACAGCTGTTATTAACTCTGTCAGATGCCTCAGGAGGTCCCAAATTCCTGAATCCAGTAACATGTTTTCATCTATAAGGCAGAGAGATACAGGATTTTATCCTGTCAAATGTGGATGATGTTGTTCTTCAATGGAATAGTAACAACCTGGGTTTGTCACTTTAATGTGTCTAATGCAAAACTCACCTTTTTTTTTTCTCAGATATGTGCAAATTTATTTTGTGTTTGAAGCTGTCAATAAATACAGTAGAATTTTCAATGGTAAAATCAATGGCATAATGGTGTGAACCCCCATTCCCCACTCAGTCATTCCCCTGGCATTTTTTTAGGAGCTTTGCATCTTTTCATAGTTTGACTAAAAAAAATTAAATCAAACAAATAGTGAAATATATATCACACATATACAGTTGTTTAGACCAAAGTATGGACAGGAATATTATTACAGTAATAAAACTCTCTGTATTTAAGGTCTAAACTTTCCATAATGACCAGAATAACTTTTAGAAATTACCTTAATAATGCTTATTTAATAGAGCCTGTATCCTTATAAATAGTTTTGAATTTAACATGATATTTAATTCGTATACCAAGAGAGGCTTAGTTTATACACAAGTTTCCTGTGTTATTCTATGCTGAAGTTTTTTATTTTCAATTCTTACCTTATCTCAATCTTTATCTGAAGGTGATTTCATCTAACCACTTTCTTTCTAATGTTTAATCTAAATCATGTTATATCCAGTTCTACCTTGTGAATAACCACATCCAAGTTCCAGCTGGAGCCTCCTTTGTTATTGTGTAAAGTAATACTGAAATTTCTACCACTTGTATCTTTCTCTTGTCTTCAGACTAAAATGCTGTTGCTTTGTCCCTGACATTCAGAATCCCTTTTCTACACTTTTAATCTACCTCTTTCATTTATGTTTCATAGTGGTGTAGTAGATACACTTCTCCAAGTCCTCTTTATGTAGCACAGTGCATACTCATGTCAGCTTTGAATGAAGCCTTTCTTGGAAGGAAATTTCTCCTTCAATTTACTTTGCCCACAGGCAGAAGTGATAGAGGTGATGAAACTGTGATACTTCAGTGTTTAGATTTCTAAACACTCAATTTGAAACCTGCCTGCAACCAGTCTTACAGCAGGCAAAGAGGGGGCTCTGAAAAACTGTTTGTCTTGTCACGTCCATTTGCAGTTGTACACAAGGTGAAGTGAGTTATTTGACACAGTGACCTTGAGTTACTTGTAAGGTTTTGACAGCTTAAGCTCTTTGATAAATCTCCTTCTTTTTACACAACTCCTGGCTGTCCTTGTTAGGACACATTAGTGTCAAATTGAGGAATGCTGATTATGGGAGACGAGTCATATACCATGGACAAGTTTGCTATCACAATCTTATTTAAATGAGGGCATAATGTATTTTGGCTCTGTGAAGAAGATACAATTTTAGATGTCTTCTTCTCCCTTTCTTTCCTTCTGGGTCATTGACATCTCAATGCTGAACTTCTCAGAATAAAATTGAGGCACAGCTTTCTGGGATCATCTTGGTGGGAGATGGGGTGATTTATTGCAATGCTGCATCTGCAGATGAAATGGAAGCCTGAAGGAAACAGCTTTGCTGATCACAGCTTTAGTATTGCTACTCTCTACTTGGATTTTGAGGAAGATGAGTAGCAAATGTGTGTATTCCCAAAGAATAAGAATGAATTGTGTTAGATGTTGCTTTCACAGGCATCAAAAAAAGGATTAAAAAAAAAGTCTGCTTATTAGGATCCCAGTTTTCACAAGAATAAATAATTTCTGATTTTTTTTTTAATATCTCCATACATTCATGGGTTTGCTAATTGTCCAATTTATTGTTAAAGTATCAAAATATAAAAACATCTCTTTAAAATATCTTCTTTATCTCTTTCTTTGCTGACTTAATATTAAATCTCTTAATTGACCACTCTCCACAGGATGAGGCATAAATTACAAACTATGAATTATCCCTGTCAGTATTCATTGGCAGGCATAAATAAAAATAAATTTGGGCTTTTCCTGACAGGATTCAGCATTCTTTTTCAATTAAAAATGAGATGTCCCTTACCTCTTGTGTTTAAGATGGTAGTTTCAAAGTTGCTGCTTTAATTCAAGTCTTTGAAGGAGTTGAAACCAAATAACTTTACTATTGTCATTTTGCTGTGCTCTATTAGTGCATGGAGGCTTGGGAAGCTGTATAACCTGGTTCAATTTTGTTAGATATTGCTCACACATGCCTCAAAAAAATGATTAAAATAAAAAAAGTCAGCTTATTAAGAGTCCAGCTTTCACAGGAAGAAATTCTACATTTTCTTGGTATGTCCCCATTCATTCTTGTTCTTTCAGATTCAAGTTAAAAAATCTGTGAGGTGGATGCTTTTTAAATTTGAAATTGCAGATGTTTTTACAAGGAAAGAAATCTCTGCCTTTTTTTGTCCTTCAGAAAGTAGTTGATACTCATGTAGACACTAGTGAGGTATGGCATCCCAGCAGGAGTTTTACTGGAAAGTGTGGTAATTCCATGGTGCAAGGTAATAGGTACTATTGCTATCATGTTCTATTCTGATAAATATATATTTAACTTGTGTTGTTATAGTAAATACACATCCTCAGACCTGCCATTGAGGAGAGAGTTTATCTTTGTTGTTGCTCTTCTGGCAATTTTCTCCTCAAAAATCTAATTGGTGTGAATTGCTGCTTATGTAACTTGGAAAACTAGTCCTCATTTTCAAATTGTATCTTCAGTCATATTTATTGTAAGATACAAATGGAAAAAAAATGTTGTTACTGCAGACTGTGTGCTAATCAACAGTTTAATTAGGTTAGGTAAAAAAGATATGTATAAAAGGAGGTTTCACTGAACATAAATGCACTTCTTAACCAAGGGGCCCCAGAGACTGTTCCAGCCCTGTATTTTTGTTTACTTTGAAAGTAGTTACTCAGTATTCCTTGATCTCAAGGTGGCAATATCTCTAAAGAAGTAAATGAACTCTCAGGTTACTGGATTCCAAATAATTATGTTATTACCTTGAGTAACTGTTATCTTGTTAGGATTGTTAGACTGCTGGGGCTCATTTATTGAAGCAAGTCCTGCCATCACATCCAGTTTGGGAGGTTATCCCCATTAAGGAAACTGCTCAAGTCACTGTTCTGAAAGGCATGTACAACATGACTAGGAATACTCCTATACCCTTTTCCTATATTGGAATGATTCTGTGTGATCTCATAAACAGATAATTAATAAATTTTATATACCAACTTATTGGAGCTGGAGTTTACATGCAGTGATGTCAGTGATATGCTTTGGTCTGATGTCCAGTAGCAGTTGAGCATTCATTCTAACAAAGCAGAAAGAAGAATGAATGCCTAGAAGCCTGTTGATCAGTCCTTTTCCCCACATTGTAACACTAAATAAAAGGATTTAAAGTAAGAAAAAAAAAGGTTAAAACTTTTATCATGAGGGCTATGATAAATATGGATTGAATGGTAACTTTTCTCCCCCTATAAATACTTTAATTAAAAAGAGGTATTTGTATAGTTTTGCAGAGTTCTTCAAAGTTTTGATAACTTTGAGCTGACTTTCATCTCTGTTCAAGTAAGTTCATCATGGTAATAACATTTTATAGCCTTTCCAAGTTTTTATTTTCACCTATTTTATGAACACCCACATAACAACATAAAGGGCTCATATTCTTTGCCAAAATGCTAATCAAATAACTCTTTTATTACTAATAAAAAAACGTAGGCTTTCCCCCCTTTAACTTAAGCTTCTGTATCTGTGCATAATAGATTTCCTGGTGAGACTACCAGGGAAAAAAGGGGTAGAAGAGTTTGTAAATCCTTCTCCTAATTTTTTAATGTGGTATTTCAAAGAATATTAAATCCATGCATCAAAGCAGTTAGTATATAAGTTTAAGCATGTGCTTATGTTCCTGTATATTCTGAATAGTACTAACATTAAAAAATAAAATTAAATAAGTATTTAACAGTTTAAGTAACTGTTAAATCACTCTTTCCATTGGGGTTATTGTTTTTACAGGCATGCTGTAATGATTAAACACCTTGCTGAATTAGAGTCTTAAGCATCTGCCTAATTTAAGCAGTAAATCCTATTGAAGCAAATGAGTCTTATCCTGATTAAGGCTCTTACTGAACTGGGTGAAAGTGAGAGACACATAATCCTGAGTAACCTTAAAAGTCTGGCAAGCAGGCACTGAAATGAGTTCAGGAAGTGAAATATGAATTATAGCTCCCCAGCTAGCCATGTCTAGCACAAATTCCAAATGGTGCCAATCTCTTTATTTAGCAGATGAATCATGCTGGAGAAGAGCTGGAGAATAAATCTATTAAAGCAGGTGGCTTACATGTACCTGGAGAGAGCAAAATCATGTTATCATGTAAATGCTGTCAGGGTGGGAATTGGGCAGTGCTGGGTCCCAGGGAGACTGGGCTGAGGTGGGTTCCCATTGCCCAGACTTTCTTGGTTCAGCTCTTGGAAAGCCACCAGGGAAGGGGCTGACAGCCTTAGGGATGCTGAGTGGCTGCAGAGGAGCCTTCACCTCTTCCCTGAGAGAAGGGAGCAGGCCATAGGATAAAAATATATGGAATAATTCTGAGCTGGCTCTGACAAGGAAAGGATGCCACCAGCAGCATCCCACCTGCCCCAGAGAGAGCTGAGGGTGTGGATGTGTCTGTGACATTCCCCAGCTCACTGCTTAGGGGATGCCAGGGCACCCACACAGCCTTTGGGAACACAGGCACACCATAAGGAAGAACTAGGAAAGTCTATTTTAATACAGCCATACATAAGTATACATGTAACATTTTTTAATCATTGTAAATTTTCTGTATTTGATGATTTGGCCCAACTGAATGTCAAAACATTCACTAGGCTGATAATAATTTTTTGGCTCCATATATGCAGTGTGCTCACTCTTACTCACATTGAGATTTTGAGTCTGACATTCCCTCCCAGCAGATGTTGGAAATGCACATTTAATTTATTGCAGTCATGTCTGAGAAGCACCTTAATCCTGATTCACAGAAAAGTGGGGAGAAACCCTGCAAATTCAGTTAAAAGAAGTTAAAACAGAGAAGGTTGTGCCATTGCCTGATCTCTTATCTTTTCGTTTTTAATGCTTCTTTTTTTATTTCCTAAAGAAGACTGTTTCAGCTGAAGTCTGTCAGGTGCCTAACTACCATCTGCAATAACATAATTTTCCACTGATGTTTTGCTGTTTATTTGGAGTTCCTAGGAAACTTAAGGTGAAATGATGAGACACATAATTTTGACATATGACATATTCCTCTTGTTTTCTGTTCTCAGAATGGCATTAACTGCTATTATGTTGAAAGTTGGTTGTGTTTAAGGTCGTTTGTAGGGGGTTGATTTTTGGTTTGTTCGTTTGTTTTTTTTTTTTTTTTCTTGGTGTAGGATTTGGGGGGTGTTCTTTATTTTTTTTTAATAATGAAACAGTTGTTTTTGAGAGTGGATATGATTTTGTTTGTATTTGTAAAGTATCTGTGGATGCTGCTCAGGGACCAGTCTCATTGAAATCATCTGACTTGAGAGTCTCCAATAATTTTATAACTTTTCATTCCCCTCAGCACAGGAAAGAGTGTTTTCTGCTTGTGGTGATTATTTTAACCTTTAATAGTCACCTCAATACTTCAGCCCCAGAACGAACTGGGGTATTAGGACCTTTCTGTATTAAAAGGCAGAAATAGCTGTGGTTTTGGGTTGTTTTGGGGGTTTTTTGTTTGTTTTTGATTGTTTGTTTGAGGTTGTTTTGTTTGGGTTTTTTGGGGTTTTTTTCCCTTGGCTGTGTATTTATTTTTGCTTCTGTAATGCAGAGCACATGGAAATTACTAAAAACTTTTTAAAAGCCTCCCTTAGGATTTCTTTCATTCAGTCAAGAGAAGCAAAGGTCCCATCATCTGAACTCATTTGCTTAGAGAGAGATCACCTTCTATCTAATTTTCCTGTCTCAGTGTGTGATGCTTAATTGAACATCTGGAGGAACAGCATGTCCTTTCTCCCAGGTTCAGGTTGAGAACTCTTATCTTGCTCCCAACAGAAAACTCGAGTTTCAAGTGTTTATATGTTGCTTCAGTTCTCTCCCATCCCCCTGACAACTGATTGTTCCTGTGTTTTAATTAATACCACGTTTCCCATCAGGCAAATTTAAGAGTAGACCTGTTTCTATTTAAAATGAGTATTAAGAAACAAGAGAAAAAGCACAAGACAAATCAAAAAGCAGAGGAAATAAATGTTTTCACTTTTTGAAGGACAGTGATGGAAATAGACTCTGGTAAAAGCATAATTATGTGTGCTACCAATAAGGCTCTTGGTATAAAAGAAAAATAATTCAAACAGTTCAGGCCTGTGCACCTCTTTTATAAATTTGCTTTGGAATTTTATCATGGCTAAGTATGTATTTTTATATATATATATATATGATACTACACTGAAGACCTGGTTTAGCTTTTTTGTTTTCATTTTTAGAATAACAGAAGACACCTGAAAAAGGGGAAAAATGTTGGTTCCAAATTGGAGAACGTGGGGTTTTTTTTCTGTCATAATCACATAGTGAAATAGGTTAATAGATAACTGAATTTAGGTAAAATAAGACCAAAAGTACCATCAACTTCTAAGGTCAGAGATAACCACACCAATTCAAGTTTGCCTTTTTTCAAAAAATTAAATTGAGACATATTGACATGCTTTTTTTCCCACCATGTAACTTGTTATTCAGAAAAAAGAAACCAAAAGTTCCTGAACTTAGCTGTTATTGGAGCCTTGCATTTTGTTTTCTCACACTGTCCTTGTTTACTTGTTTCATGAACCAAGTTCTATTTCCTAATTATGACAGAAAGAGAACAGCTGATCTATTACAGGCTTTTCCTCTTGTTGGATTTAGCAAAAAGAGTGTTTGATGAGTGCAGCAGATGTCTCTGATCTTTTACCTCTTTCCATGGGGCAAATGTTAGGAATGATCACAACCTGAAGACAAGCCCACAAATACCAGGAAAAGTGCATTAGGATGGCCAGCAGCCCTAGGAATTCAGCCATTAACCCCAACAGCTTAATTTTCTGATTAGCCATGCTCACTGCATATTCAATTTTTTTGTCTTTATAGCATATTCTATCTCCTGGCATGGAATTTCTTCATTTATATCTGAAGGTATCACTCCCCTCAGTCTGAGGGGACTCTACCTTTGTAAAAATTGTTTGGGAACGCAGACAATTAGATTGAAAAGTCACCCAATTTGTGAATGGCATGAATTTGGATGATGGTTTCCCTGGAGGGAAGGGATTCTATCCAGCAGGATGATAACAGGCTTGAGAAATGCTCCCATGTCAGCCTCAGGAGACCCAACAAGGTCAAGGGCTATGTCCTGCACATGAGTTGGGGCAATCCCTGGTGTACAGACCAGGGGATGGATGGATGGATGGATGGAGGGATGGATGGATGGATGGATGGATGGATGGATGGATGGATGGATGGATG